>VHZZ01003933.1:83826-94027 GCA_009801015.1 Silene noctiflora
GGAGAGCTCAAGAACTAACAAGAAGGAGAACTTGTTAGTGCCCATTATTCCGAAAGAATCAATGTAAGAAAAACGGTTTTTCTCCTTATTCTTGTTTTAGTTTGCATGCATAAGATCTATTTGTTTTATGACTAAAATAAATCTTTCATATATTCTGGAAATATATGTACTTTTGAGATTGATGAATCCCAACATTTATAATCATTACAAGACTCAATTATGCATTGAACAACTATCATGAAATTCATAAATGACGCTCATCATAAAATCACGGAAATCATTACATGTCACATAAGATTATCACATGCCTTTGTCGTCTATTAATCATGCCATGTTGTTATTGGTTAATTAGACACTTTAAATAGCAACACTTTAAGCAATAACAACACACCAAGCCATATGGTCAAACGTAAACAATTCATGAAAATTAATCATGCAAGTTCTTCTATGATTATCCGACTACTAAGAGAACGTCATGGTTACAAAAAAAAAGGTACCCACTCAATACTCGGCCGATTCTTGGCATAACGAAGCATAAAATGTGCAAAATAGGGTATAAATAGTCCATTCGGTCGAGTAAAACGGGTCACTCGGCCAAGTAGACGACACTCGGTCGAGCGGATGGGGCACTCGGCCAAGTGTTGACCGGGAAAAATGTATCTCGACGTGTAAAAATAGCTTACTCGGTCAAGTGAAAGAAAACAGCTCACTCGACCGAGTGTCACTGGGCAGTTTCTCCCCCTAAGGAAAATGGTCTCCACATTCACCTATTTTACCAAAAAATGCAAATAAGTCCCAATGGTGATTACCAGACCATCATATATCTCAAATGTAAACTAATTTTGACCTTATGGCCAAGATTACACAACATAAAAATAGATTATCCAAGTCTTGATCGAGACAAATGTCAAGCAATTCCGATTTGTAACAACAAGACTAATGAGAGGACTTTCTCCTCTTGTCGAGCCTCTTCACCCACCGTACTAAAGCTCCTTCATTATTCACCGGCTCCTCTTCCATTTCGTCTTTGCTCCCCTCATTTCATTCCTCCTCCTCCTCCTCCTCCTCCTCCTCCTCCTCCTCCTCTTCGTCTTCGTCTTCTTCTTCTTCTTCTTCTTCTTCTTCTTCTTCTTCTTCTTCTTCTTCTTCTTCTTCTTCTTCTTCTTCTTCTTCTTCTTCTTCTTAACCTCAACTCCCCTTGCCCCATAGCTCCCTCCACCACCCCGGACGTGCCTTCCCCGCCTCCACCTCCTTGATAAGCGTCACCAAAGAAGTTTCCGATGGCATAAGGGGCTCCTGCCCACGGCTCAAGTAAGTGTCCATCATTGTGGGGGAATTCTAGTACCCCAATCCTATGGTTGGACATCGTAAACCCTAAAGACAACCGAGGTGTCTCCCATCCTGGACCAAAACCTAGGAAGATGAGCGGGTAGCACACCTTGACCCCACGCCATCTCATGTATGTCCCTCATTGCAAGGTCGGTGTTGATGCGTTGGGTAAGCTCCGTCATGTTATAGATATGGTCATAGCTCAGCGGGGGTTGGGCATATCCTCCGGTAAATGGTGGAGGTGGCATAGGCATAGAGGAGGATGATGGAGCATGCCTAGTGGGTACACGAGGTGGTGAAGGGGTGATCCTCTCTGTTGGACCATACAGTTACACATTTATGTTTTGATAATGACAAGTGTGTTTAATTTTAGATATATATATATATATATATATATATATATATATATATATATATATATATATATATATAATTGTTGCACGTAATCGTTTGTTTAGTCATGTTAGATTAAGCAAGGTTGCATCTTGGCAAGCAAAGTTATAGTTGTTTGAGCTATAGATTTAGAGATTTATGCAACAAAGTTATAGTTGGTTCAGCAACAACTTCAACGTCAATTAAGCTTATGACAAAGTACAAATAACAAGTTTCAAGTTGGAAATTGAAGATCATGTTTGAAGATCAATCTTATCTCAAGTAATGATCAATGAAGATAAACAGAAGAGCTCCTATTTAAATTCAAGAGAAGAATCCTACATTGAAGATCTCCAGGAATATTAGATAGCGTAGGTCTTCGTCTTATAACGGTATTTGAAGAAGTAATTTTGGTTAGTAAAGTTATAGGTGTTTTAGCTATAACTTTGCTCAATCAGACTTGAAGTTATAGCTGTTTTGACTATAACTTTGAGTTGTAGTAAAAAGTATAGCACGACTTATATTTTAAAGATGTTTTAAAATAGTCTTTCAAATCCTATCTTTAGAATCTTTAAATGAAAACTGTATTTATAATAGATTGAGGTTTGAACTTATATTGGGTTATAAGTATATGGTTACCTATAAGATCAGTCAATCTTTGTAACAACTTATGAGTTGTTCCTTGTGTCTAACTAGGGTTTTCTAACTATTCATATCTAAACCCTAATCCATCTAAACCTAATATCTTAATTAGGGTTTTACACACAAGAAGGATGTCTTGTGAGCCGCCTATCATACATGTAAAATGTCTTGTCCAAGAAAAAATTAGGGTAAATATAAAACAAGGTTATCTTTAGAGATATTTTATCTCTTTATGATTATTTAGATTTATTCTATTTCTTTACTAAGATATTATTAGGTTAAACAAATGGATTAAGATTTCTTTCTTACCCTACACGCTACATGAGATCCACGGCCATCTAGGGTTTCAAAGATGAAAACCTAGATCTCCTTCTCTACCATAAATACTACACCAAGTCTTTCATTTAAACTACTTTTCAATCTTTGGAACTAAAATCCTTTGTGAACAAAATCGAGTATTTTATTTTGCAATTTAAATATTTTGAAAAGTCGTGCTCTTTATTTTATTGCAGTTACTTCTAATTAAATCGTTATAAGATAAGTAGCGCGTCATATTGTTTTTTACTCGTTCATATTGTGAACACTATAAGAACAATCTAGCATTTTCTTATTAGCGTAAGACAGTCCAGTATTTAACGATACTCAAATCAAGTTACAACTAGAGTTATTTGTACGAGCGAGTTAATTATTTTGTAATTCTTAGAAAGGTACTAAAATAATTAATCGAGAATAGTGGACGTGGGGTTCGACTTGTGAAACTGAACCACTTCAAAAATCGATCCCTCGTGTCCTTCGCATTTTTTGTTTCTGTTGTTTACATTTTTTTACGTTTTGGATAATATATTAATTAGTTAAAGTTTAATCAATAAACTTTAAGTGATTAATTAGTATATCATTCTATATACGAACAATCGAAAAAGTGGCTACAGTTATCAATACTCAATTCACCCCCCCCCCCCCTCTTGAGTATCTCGGATCGATAGACTCTTCACTTTCCATGGTCTCATCATTGAGGTTATAACTAAGCCCACTAGCGATGGTGCAGCATTGGATCGGAGGTCGGGGTAATCCCACATATGGTAGGTGCTCGGTCTCGAGTAACTCCCTTATACGGGGAGCTTCATGTGCCAATCCGCACCCACTTTCCACACATAAACACCCGCCTCCTCCCCGTCCACAAGCCAACCAAGGTTCGTCAAATAGCCAATGTCAAAGTATGGCACAATAGTGGACAAAGGCCTATCCGCCTCCCCTGGTTGATAGTTTAACAAACTCTTAGCCAACCTAGTTATTAAAGCACCGTAATCAAGGGAGCATTTTTCTGACTTGGTCATCCTCTCAAAGGCTAAGCTCACTATGGATACGGCGCTAAAGTAGAAGCGCTCCTCTCGGTAGGGGTTGAGATAATAACTCAAGAGTAAGACCTCGGTCGAATTGAGCTTACTTGGGTCGTTCCTCCCATAAAGGATATGAGTTATGAGGCATAGGAAAGTCCTCAAAATGGGGTACTCCACATCATTCATTTTCATAGCACTCACAATGACATGGTGTTTATTGGTGTAAAGGTCAAAGTACTTTGTGACTTTCATGTTATTTTACACCTTGTCATGGGTATAAGCGGTCCTTTTCCCCACACCTAAATGGTTCGCAAATGCATCACTAGATAGATGGAATGAGGTATTTTTGAGCCTAAAGCTCATGAAGTGATCCCTTTTATTGTAGACAAAGGAACTTAGGAACTCAAGGGTGAGGTGGTGATAGCTTACCTCCACCAAATTGTAGAGTCCTTCCATTCCAAGCACACTAAAGATGTCGTGCACCTCTCCCTCAATCCCTAGGGCTCTCAAGGCATCTCTCGACACACACCGAGTGGCGGTTATCCGCCTCTCGGCCAAGACAAGAAAGGTATTCTTGTGGGCTTCACTCTCGAACTCTATTCCCGGGTACCCCAGAGTTGTGATGGCAGGTGATGTCTCCGGTTGTTCACGGGGTTGCCTCCCACGGTTGGTTCTTGAATTCCTTGACATGCTTCAAAATTGATTTCGACAACGAGATATTGGATAGAGAAGATAAGAATCAAAAAAATTTTGGGAATGAATGAAAATTTTCCAACACTTTCAAGTAATAAATCATCAATTTGAATGAAATGTGACATGGTTTCCCTCAATGTTCATCAACTAAGGTTTACTCAAAATGCAATTTTCCGGAAAAATGACTTCTTTATGAAATTATGCAACAACTGACCCGATTCAAAACAATACACAAAACTTTTAGCACTTGTCAAAGCCTTTGACACAATTAGAACAAGGATTGAACATAAAATTAAAACTCTGGGTATGTGCATTACCCATTTCGAAAATTGTGAAGGTGTTAAGGCACATTTGTAATTCCGAACAGTACTTCCGAGTTTGAAGCACCATAAGGCAAGTAAATCATGTCTTAAGTGTAGAAAATCTAAAATGAGGTCATGTGATGGAGATTTTCGAAATTCTTGGGTCAAAATTTGAGACAAAATTTTCGGTGTAAGACAACATAACACATTATTGACAAGAATTTAAGATGACATAAGACAATTAAACCATCTCGTAAGTATGAAAATCACAATTCGGTCATGCTTAACATGAAATTTTTAAGAATTTGGTCAGATTTTTACGACGAATATCTTGAAACCATGTTATAGCAACATCTACAAAGATTATAGCTTTATGACACCATTAAACCATGTTTGAGATGAAAAATGAAAGTTTGTCCATATACATCATATATCTCGAAAATTTGGGGTAGATTTGAAGATGAAATTTTCATTTCTAAGACAATGTACCACATTACTAGCAAAGATAATAGTCTTATAAGACAAATAAACTAAGTTTTACACGTGAAAAATCAAAATTTGGGCATGAGCTCTCTAATTTTCGAAAATTTAAGACGAACTTTTAAGACAAAATTTTCACATGTAAGATAAGATCCAACAAAGGCCTAACCTTTGTTGTTCAATTAAACCAAGCAACAAACACAAAAAATCAAATTATTGACTTATGAACCCTAATTTCGAGTTCATCAAATTTGGGGTAAAATTTATCATAAAAATTTGATATTTGCCAACAACAATGATGTAGAAAGTTAATTACTACTATGAATCAAACAAAAACATGCAATTTATTGATAAAACTTGAACAAATTTGTGTAGACTAGATTTAAACAAAATTAAATTGGGGAAAAACATAAGAGAAAGATGAACTACTTACATTGTTGAATTAGTAAGGATTGATGGAATAAAGTGGAGTAAGAATCTTAAATCTAAGCAACAAATTATGAAAATGGAGTTCTTGAAATATTTTTAGAGGAATTTTGGAGTTGAAGATATGAGGAAAGATGAAGAAATGAAGAAGATACGGTAGAGTAAAAAGGCGATTTACTCGAAATTTTTCACCCTTGTAGAGCATTCGGTCGAGTGCCGAGTCCACTCGGTCTAGTGACTGAGTCCCTAGTTTCCAGATATTTTTCCAGATTCTAGAAATTGGTCCACTCGGTCGAGTGCTTTGTCACTCGGCCTAGTGCTGGCTCGTACTCGTTCGAGTGACTCTTTACGGTTTGAGAATTTCCGATTAAATTTGAATGATGGTATTTCTACATTAAAAGAGAAGGTCCGGGGGTCCATCGTCTATTTATGACTCCTCCCGAGTTAGTTCATGCGTCATCATACTTACCGTCTTTGACATACTTCCTTCATACTCCAGTAACAACCATCATGAATCACATTCCAATAGTAACGCTAATGAGTCCCAAAACATGCATACATATAAAAGCCAAAGAGTGGGACTATTGTACTTCACACCAATACATCTTAGCTACTTTCAAAACGTGCTACATACGTAATTCTACTCATACAACTTCCATATTTCATCACACATTACATGAAAGATTAGATCATGTAAAAATCTATCTACAATTACAATACACATGTAATCACATATCATTTCTCACATCATTCACCCATACTTGTAACCACCCATGTAGTGACCAACCGAGACAATATGAACAAGTTTTGACATGACGACGCCTACTCATCCAAAAGCGATCTCCCATTGTGCTCATGTCGGGTTCATTCTATTAGACACTCCTAGATTAATTTTGGTTCATCGGTTCAGGTTCCAAAATCGTCGTCTGATACCACATTGTAACACCCCTTTCTTACCCGGCCAAGGTGATAAGTCCATTTTATATATGATTTTACCCCCTTTATTAGCCCGGTTTTACACGTTATTTGCACTAATTTTAGTGTTTATTTGAGCTAATCTCATGTTCTAGATGTTTTGCTTGTACTTAACGTATTTTCTAGGAAATAAAGCTTTTGATAGCTAAATCCCGTCAAAAGAGCAAAAATCGAGTTCACAAAGTTAAGTGGAAATTGGATTGGATCATGTTTGATCATACAAGCTCAAGGTGTTGAAGAAATGAGCAAGTGTTGAAAGAAATGGCCCAAATAATTATCCAAGGCAAATGTAAACAATTGATTAAATAAAGCCCAAGAAGTAATCCAAGGTTGGATGTGGAAAAATGCACTTAGGATTCTACAAAGATTCCTCAAACAAGCAATTACCCTGGTGATTAAAGGAGCCTTAAAGCCAAATCTTTGGATTCCCAAGTCATTAAATATGGCCTTAAAGCCATATACCGGAAATCCCACGTCCCCAATTGGGGTTGACCTAGCCTAGGATTCTTTTTGTTCTTTACAATTCATCTTGTAATCACTATAAAAGGGAGGCCTAGCCTCGACCCTTAGACACTTTACACATTCTACATTTCCTAATTCTCATACTTTCTCATTTTCTCTTGTATTTTCTCAAGTTATTAGAATAGTTTACATTTTGTATTGAAGCTTTAAGTTCTTAATATAATCCAAGTTCAAGTTCAAGTTCATTGTTCTACATTTGCAATTTCATTTGGTAATTCTTTTCCTTCTAGTATTTCATTATTGTTTTCTTTAGTTAGTTTATTTAGTTATTGTATTTCCATTTTGTTATTTAGTTATCATTTAGATTTATATATTCACTTTAGTAATCAATGTTACATTTACATGCAATTTACATTTTACATTCTTGTTATCATTAGCACTATAATATGTTTAATCATTGCATATTAGTTATTTACATCATGCTAGTTTAGTATGTTTAATAATTGCATATTTGTCGCTACATATGTTTGTTCTTGTTTTGTTAATGTTTGATAATTGATCACTACTTTAAATTAAATTTGTTAATACAATCTATAATTCGAGAGACACGGACTTGTATTAGACTAAACATTTTGTAATAGATGGACCTAACCATAGTGAGAGTTCGTTAGGACCCGATCTAAGGCTTGACACTAAAATCGAGAGGTGGGTGTAATACTCCGTATTTTGAGACTTGGTCAAAGGTAGTCAACAAATTTAAAATGAGAAAATATATTTTAATTATAAGTAATTATGATTTATGATTATTTGACGGAAGAATTTTATATTTATTTAACGTCTTTATATTTTATTTAATTATATATGTTTCATATTTTATCATAAGATTGTAAGACAGAAAATATTTTAAATCGGTTTGGCAAGTAGCCAGTTGGGGCGTGTGAAATATAGTAAGAGAAGGGAAGCAGTTTTCTAATATTAGTAGTATTCCTTACAATAAAATAATAATATATATTAGTATTTGTATCTTTTCATACTACCTCACTTTTATGACTATAAATACCAACTTTTAGCCTTTCTTTATTCACTTTTGCTTTTACAAAATTTATATAAATCTGGTGAGGTAGTTTTAAAGGAGAATTTCATATCTGTCTCGCAACTATTTCCGTCTTAAAATCAAAGAGGTATTTTATAATTTCGTCTTATAATTAATTCAATTATTTTATTAAACCGTCTTATAAGTTCAGTCGTTAACCACCGTAGACCTGCCTTGACCTAGCCTAGGGTGTCGTGACCTCACATTGACCGACGTTGACAACCGTGGGGGCTGGTGTTTGGGTGGTTGATTGTTATTTGTATTTTGCATGACTAAGACGGATTTTACAGGCATATCAGACCTCTACTGGCCCTGGGTTTGGTTCGGTTGTCTTCCTGGTGGGTAGTTGACCCAAGTGGGGTAGTTAGGGAGGCTGGTAAGCGCGGTGGTTGGCCGTGGGTTGTGTTTCGTGTCAAAGTTTTAAGACGAGCTTGGTTTTGTGTACGGTAGGAGTTAGGAGGAACGGATGGTATGGTTGGGTTCCTGGGAGTCAGGCGCACCTCCTGGTGTGGTAGTGGTGGCCGGAGGTGGTGGTTCGTGCAGGGGTGGCCGGAAACTCGCGAGAACAGGGAGGTGTGGTGTGTCGTTTGTAGAGGGAGTTGGGGGTATTGACAGGTACATTAGTGACCGTGGTGGTGAGGTGAGGTTGATGGTGGTTTTGTCGTGGTCAGGGGGTGGACCACGACGGCTGTTGGTGGTTGTGAGAAGGAGGGAATCCGTGAAGGGTGTGTGTGAGCAGGGGGTTTAGGGCGTGGTTTTCTGGGTAGGATAGGTTGTTTTTGGGTAAGGTAGTGTGGTGGCTGTGATGACGGTGGAGGGAGGAAGAGGTTGGCAGTGGTGGTAGGCGTTGTGGTTGGCGGCAGAGGTGGCGGCATGAGGGTGTTTGGGATGTGTGTGGTGCCGGGTTTTGTGAGTGTTTGTGAGAGAGGGGGTTGTGTCGTGAGTTTAGGGCAGTGGTTAGGCGAGATGTGGTTGATTTTGAGGCAGGTGGTAGTGCTGGTTGTATTGGTGGTAGCAAGGTGGGCAGGTTGGTGGTGGTTGTAGCTGCGGTGGTGGTCTGTGGTGGTGACGAAGAGTGTAGGAAAGGGGGGTAGTGGTTGCGATTTTGTTAGTTATTGGATGGGTGGTTGTGCTTTGTTAAAAACAAGATTTGTTTGAGTTATGGTGTAACACCCCCACACTCCAAAGTGCCTTACCAATGCCACCTCGAGTATAAAGGTGTTACCATCTCGGTTTCCCGAGGCAATAATAATCAAAAGACAATAAGGAAACAACTTTAATCTTTAAAAACAACTTTAAACTGTTATATAGCAAAACGACTGTCTCAAACCAAAAGAAATACAAATGTCTCAAAAGTGTATCAAACTAAGACCAACTACAACTGAACTCAACGGAAGACTCTAGACTCGTGGTGAACGCCTGGCCATCCCATACGTCAGCTAGATTACTTGTTCAACAACTGCTCACCATCCCCGAATGGATCATCACATATTACAACACAACAACGGGGTCAGTTACTGATAACCAAAAATAAACAATCAAAGGCAACAACACATCCACACCACACCACCTCCACCATCACTCCACATCACTGACTACACACCCAAGGTGTGTAGCCCTGCCAGTGGGGGACCGCAGCCGTTCCCACCTAAGCCCCGCTCATCTTATCCGGGCGATAAACCCTGTTCCTTAATGTGCACATCCCCTCTCGTGGCAGGTTCCACAGAGGGCGAATCAAGGGCGTGAAGCCACTCCCGCAAGTGACTCCACTCAGCCGAGGACGCATCTCGCAACACAACAACACCATACCGCCACCAACCACAGAATACAATCAACACAATATACACAACATAATAATCATACAAAATGCCCAACACAAATCAACAACTGAGTAGGGAAACACTACCTGGCTTGCAATCACCACAATAACAGCTCAGAGACGCTCTTCTACGAATCCACCTCCTATACCATTCACAACATACATAATTAAAATCCACCCTCAAAAACCCCCAAATACCCCACAATAACTAATTAGAGTTTAAACACTGTTAACCAAAAGACATGAATTCAGTATGTAAAACTTACCCACG
>VHZZ01003937.1:81708-96136 GCA_009801015.1 Silene noctiflora
TGCCTTTGCCTCACTGGCGGTTCTGGTGGGGGTGCAGGGGGTTCATCTGCACCCCTTTTCCCGAAAAATAAGTACAATATTCTTTAGTAAAGTAGAACATAAGTTATGTGGGTCTAGTGGTTATTAAGACTATTTCTTAGTTAGAGGTCATGAGTTCTATCCTTGTATTGAACAATGTTTTTTTAATGTTATATATCATACATTTTGTCCAACTAAACAATATTATTTTTCATATAACTCGATATTTTTATTGTTAAAATTTTTTACGCACCCCATCCATCAAATTCTAGAACCGCCTCTGCTTTGCCTGTGATCATTGTAGATGAAGAATTACCCATGTAGACGCATTCCCCATCAGCTACCTCCTCGAACTCAGGAAATAACCCCTTATCAGCACAGAGGTGTCTGGAAGCCCTAGTATCCAAGACCCATTCAGCAACATTACCCACTATATTTGCTTCCACAACCACAGCAACAACGACGTCATCACTCATGAAGATATTGGCTTCAACTGTTTTCCTTTCAGTGCATTGGTAGGCTTTGTGACCAACTTTCCCACAAACATAGCAAGGAATAGGACCAGTGGTTTTTGAATTTTAGTAATTGGCTTGGTATGCTTTCCTGGACCATTCTTCTTAGCATTCTGACCCTTAGCTTGACCCTGACCAGCTTTAGCCTTTCTCTTACCCTTGAACTTATCCCCATTCGAGGACCCATCAGTTTCAACGAGATTAGCTTTTACAGTAGTAAGAGACAGTTGGACCGACTTATCTTTCAAACGATTAGCTTCCTCAGTCCTCATGTGACCTATAAGCTCTTGTAGGGACAAATTTTTTTTCTTATGTTTCAAATGGTTCCTGTACTCATTCCAGGAGGGGGGAAATTTCTCTAGCAAAACATTGGCCAAAAAGACCTCATCTAATTTCATTCCTTCATAAGTGACATCAATACACAAGTTCTCATAGACATGAATTTGCTCCATAATAAGTTTATCATCTACCATTTGAAACCTTAGCCACTGCCCGGCGACATACTTCTTTTTACCCGCATCATCAGCCCCATATTTTTTCTCTAACGACTCCCAAATGGTCTTAGCAGATTTATGGACCATAAATAAGTCAAAAGGTGTATTAGTCATATGATTAAGGAGACGACACCTAACCGTTTTATTATTCTTAATATGTTTCTTAATAGACTCCTCATTTGACTTAATAGTAGCAGACGGAGGTGGGGTAGTCTCGGCACTAGTGGCGTCAACAGGAGAGAGAGGATAAGAAAACAGAACATAGTCGATTTCAAGCTGTTAAAAAAATATAAGCATTTTGTGAGACCACCTCTTATAGTTCTGACCATCTAATGGTTCCAGTTTCGACAAATCAGGAACAATTTTGGACATGGTAGTTATTGTTACAGCAAAGAATAAATAATTTTCAAATTGTTATCTCACTGAGTGCAGTAGCAATGAAATATAAAAGAAGAGAATGAAATAACCGATTTACAGCGACGAGGTAAATGACCTCTGCCTTGAAAACTATTTCGGCTCGACCGTGGTGGCGATCAGCTGGTGCCGGTAGTTCCCCGAGGTTTGCCACTGCAGCACCTAGACTCGCCCACTCGAGGCTGAAAGCTTTGGAACGAAATTAAAACAGTACCCAGAAACGTTTTAGAAGATAGGAGACATTGAGAGTAAGGAGAGTGAATGAGAGTTATGTGATTTCTAAAGTGGAGAGCTGCTCTATTTATAGCAAAATAGAGCAGCAACAGGAGCTAAAAAGGGTTCCACAAAATCACAGTCTATAACACACACATGCCCAAAAAGGTTAAAAGTGGGCCAAGGCCCGCACCGCAGGTGCTCTACCCAAGCCCGACCCGGGCCGGGCCGGCGTGCGTGTGTGTTTGGACCCAAACCCACAGGCCCAAGACTTACAACAAAAGCCTCCTTGGTCCATTCAATTACCCTCTCAATTGAACAAAGATATATAAATATGAAATGGTTGGTGTTGTCCACCGATGTGGGACAAATACTCAACCAAATACCTTGCTTGCTCCTTTCTAAGGCATCACCGCCAACAATTGTTAATGAAATGTGATAGGTAGGAGAAAACCTGGTACTTCATAAACCCTAATTAAGAAAAAATACAAAACAATAATAAAGAGTCAATTTAATTATTAGTAATTAATTAGTGAATTAAATACATGTTCTATATGTGAATAATCATTCATAATTGAATAATTTGAAGAAGGTTGAAGAAGTTAAAGAGGTAACAATAAAAAGAAGGTAGAGAAAATATAATGTAATTTTTTTTTAATAATAAAGTAGAGAAATGAAAAAATTAACATAAGAATTATTGAAATGAGTAAAAGGTGTCCCTGGGCCACAAGTGAAGCTATATTCTGTGCTCACGAAGATTCGAGTGTGCAAAAGGGCCAGGAAATCCGGGGAGCAGAGAAATGAACCAACCAACAAAATCAGCACTCCGACTGGGTAATGTTTGTTGTCAAAAAAAAAAAAAGAAAAAAAAAAAATAGCGGATAAAACAATGAAAAATGATGATTGTGGCCAAAAAGTCATCAAAGCATTATCTTTCCCCAGAATCCCCACCCAATCTCCAAATCTCCATATCATCACTTACATTTTCCACCAACCTTCTCATACAGTCATACATCAGCATTCAGCAGCAGCAGCCAAACTTGTATGGTCCGCAGCTGCTAATAATAATGGCCACCCGTATTATCCACGGCGTTGGACTCGCCGCCTTCTCCCCTTCTTCGACCACCACCACCACTGCTACCACCACTAGTCTTCATTTTGTCAACTCTTCCTGCTTCACTCGCCATGCTCCTCCTCGACTCAATTCCCTTCCTTCTTCTTCCATTTCCGTCTCTCCTCCTCTCCGCGCCTCCATTTCCGCCTCCGCCTCCGACACCGCGGCTTCCTCCCAAATCTCCAAACCCTCCCAAAGTGAGCCTTTTATTCTTTTCTACTTCCTCCGTCTCACTCATTTGTTTACCTTTATTTACAATTCCGGTCACAAGAAGAAGGAAAATAAAAAATAAAATTACGAGTAACAAGGAAAACAATTGATTAGGATCTCTGAGTATTTTCATCAAATGTACTCTCGTATTTGGTGTATTGTACTGTATTTCACTGCTTAATTTCGTCACTCTGCGGAATATATTATAGTCACTGTATGTCTTGTTAATCCCCTGAATAGCTGGTTTGGTTTGACGCGGTGAAGGGATCAGTGTGTAATGTGTAGTTGTCGTATTGCCTCCGACTGCAGTGCTTGAAAGCGATCAAGATAATTCATCGCTTGCACATAATGTTTTTGCTGTCATTGGGTATATATTCGTTTATATCGGAGTAGCTAGTTCTATGCTGATCGTGTTGGAATATAATGCCTTGTTCATTTGTTTCGTGTTCAATTCAGTTCTTACCTTGATTGCACTATAATCCTCAAAGATTCCTAGATTACAAGAGATCTAATTAACCGAAATGATCAGTTTAGCTACATTTAGTAAAGCTACAAGAATAGGTAGCAAGGCTCTAAAAAAAGCATTCCAGTTTAAAGTTTTACGAAATGGTGAAATACCCAACTTAGCATTATTTTTTAATACCTACCGACTTTTTAACTCACAGGTGTACCAGTGGAAAATGTGGTAATAATTGGCTCAGGTCCTGCTGGGTACACGGCAGCAATTTATGCAGCACGTGCTAACTTGAAGCCAGTGGTGTTTGAGGGCTTCCAAGTGGGTGGTGTACCTGGTGGACAGTTAATGACTACCACAGAAGTGGAGAATTTCCCTGGATTTCCTGATGGAATTACTGGACCTGATTTGATGGACAGGTTGGGATAGTCACCGCAATGAGTATATAATTATATGCATATTACTGCCTATATTGGTTGTTTTATTTTGGAGTATGAAGTCCCTTCTTGCATGATCATTGTATGTTTCTCTTCAATGTAGAATGCGGCGACAAGCTGAAAGATGGGGAGCAGAGTTATATCAAGAAGATGTGGAATTCGTTGATGTCAAAAGTAGACCGTTTACTGTGCGAAGCACTGAGCGGGAGGTGAGATGTTTTCCATTGCCTTTATAATTTTCCAAATTGAAAAGTGCATTGTTTGTGTTTCGTTTGTGTTTTACATGTCAGACATTTGTTCCTCTCCCTGTTTCTCTCTTGTCTTCTTCAGTCACTTGACAATATGTTATTTGTCATCTATGTTGAGCAGATAAAGTGTCACGCTGTGATTGTTGCAACGGGAGCGACCGCCAGGAGGCTTCGATTACCAAGGGAGGAAGAATACTGGAGCAGAGGAATTAGTGCCTGTGCAATATGTGATGGTGCATCGCCTTTGTTCAAGGGTCAAGTTTTAGCTGTTGTTGGAGGAGGTGATACAGCTACAGAGGAAGCAATATATCTGACAAAATATGCGCGGCATGTTCATTTACTTGTTCGACGAGATGAATTAAGAGCATCTAAAGCAATGCAAGATAGGTCAGTGCCACTGTACTCATTTTTAAGCTAATGTCTTTTTATGATTGCTTATTATTACTTGAAAAATCCAATGTTTATAGTACTTGGGCTAAGCCTTTTGATGTACTTTCTTTTTAAATCACTGACCTAGCTCATTAGAGACGCTTGACCACTGGACTTTGGGTATAAATTTGTAAACATGTAATAGGCGTCCAGGTTGTGTCATTTAGAATACTCAATTCGGTGAACCAGCACCAGCGTAAGATAAGGAGTATTTAAGGTAGGGGAAGGATTCTAAAGAGTCCACTTTCCCTTGTTCTGGCTTAGCTTAGAGAAGGAAAGGCAAACCAACTCCTCTGGAAAGATTTGAAGGAAAAAGGACTGGGAAATGGATTGGACCCATTTCTCACTTTTCCTTCCATTCTCTCAGTTTCTTTCAAAACAAGTTGTACAAGCTTCTTTAGTTGGTGTGAGGCAACATGGGCATGATTTGATACAAAAGGACAAGGGACGTGTCACAGGATGAGGTGTGTGAGAGGCAAGGCAAATCCTACTCCTAAAAAAACAAAGCAAGTAGTCATACTCCATGCAGGACCAGACACAACTATTTTTATAGCCAAAGAGACAAGTTGATCAAATCCTGTTTCAGGAACGACAAGAACATTAAGTCATACCTCATACGCCTTCAAGGTCTAGAACAAGACTTCATAATAGCTGTAGTTTAGCCGTTGATTATTAATATTGCAGCACTATTATTGACTCTATTTTATTAGGATTAGAAGCTCTTACAACTTGTTTTGATACAAACTGAGAGAAGTGGC
This sequence comes from Silene noctiflora, assembly GCA_009801015.1. NCBI lineage: Eukaryota > Viridiplantae > Streptophyta > Magnoliopsida > Caryophyllales > Caryophyllaceae > Silene > Silene noctiflora. The sequence goes on from VHZZ01003937.1 coordinate 87,010, forward strand.
GTCCAAACAATCGCCTGCTTGATCACCCTTTTTCCCTCTCAATCTTTTTCGTGAGGTTGGGTTTCCTTCTCTAAGCTTATGTTTAAGCAAGGGAAAATGGACTTTCAGACTCCTTCCCTTCCCTTGAATGTCCCTTATCTAATGCTAGTGTTTGATGCTTTCATCATATTGATTGTTCATTTGTTCCTTTTAACCATTAATCCCCACCTTCACAATAAGAGCCTTTCAACATTGCAAGAGCTAAACTTTTCATATGAACTGATGCCATCATCCATTTTTTGTCCAATTGTTTTAATTGGAGTGTGTGAACTATGAAACTACAGAGATATTGCTTTTGTTTTGGAGGACGTATAAATGTTTATAAATGCTCAACAGTTCACAAAACATAGTAATATAAGCTGTATTGGATGATTGCCATGGGACCTAGTATTTGTTGATGACTTTCATTCGACACATTTTGGTTTTATGGTGTTATTTTTCATTAGTTTGCCTGATCGATGTTCTTATCGGGAATGATCTTTTGTATCTAGTATTTTAGTTTAGTTGTCTAGAAAGTCATATTGAGTTTTCAACTATCTGAATGTTTGTTTAACAGGATGCTTATGGCGAATGTTTCAGAGTTTTCAACAATCCCAACATCACTGTGCACTTCAAAACAGAAACAGTGGATGTTGTGGGCAATACAAAAGGCCAAATGTCTGGTGTACTGACGCGTAAAACTGATACCGGCGAGGAATCTGTGATCGAGGCTCGGGGCTTATTTTATGGCATTGGTCATTCTCCAAATAGTCAATTGCTTCAAGGCCAAATTGAACTTGATGATTCTGGCTATGTTTTGGTGAAAGATGGCACTGCAGAAACGTCAGTAAGAGGCGTATTTGCTGCTGGCGACGTGCAGGTAACATTCTTTACATCTAGTTTCTGGTTATTGAAAGTTTTGGTATGTGGAAGTTTCCATTAAACAGTGTATTATTTTGTTTATTTTACTTTACAACTTTATCACCTTAATTGTGGAAATTATACTTGATTAGGCCAGATTCTCATCTATCTGGTAGCGTCATGGTAAAATAGTAGATGAGGTTAAGGCAAACTGTTGTTTGTATGTATGTGGTGCTTTTGTCAGCACACCTATCTCAATATAATTTTTTTTTCTCAGCTTCAACTTTATAATATTCGTTTCACTTTGGTTAGGCGTGGAGCAGACATTTTTTTTTCTTTTTTTTTTTTTTTCCGAAAAGATTCTGTTAGTTCCTTGCAAACAAAGACTTGGATGCAAAGTTTCCCTGAAATTTAGCTGCAAAGCTCATTTAATGGGTCTTCTGAAGAAACTCTAGAAACAAAGATAAACAATTTGCCTATTGCGTACATGGTGATGTGCCCGCAGTAGATGTCTAGGCTGATCAGAAATCGGCTTTTCTTCTTAGCTTTCAAAAATCCAAGATATGAATTCCTTTCTGAAATTTCAAGATGTGTTCCAAAATCTTTAACAAGCATTGGTGCTGCTAATGCTTAAGTTTGTAGATGGCTATTAATGTTGTTCTCTCTCTCTCTCTGGTGTCTTCTTAGTTTTTTGTTTCTTGCGGGTTAAATTCCCTGAAAACGTACCGTAAAAACTTAGAAGTCAAAACATTAGTTTTCTGTGTAATGTCTAGAAGCTACTGTCTTTTCATATATAACAATCGGTTTCTTGACCAGCATACTGTTGGCTGCCATGATAATTCAGTTAACTTCTTCAGATCATCAGGCGTTATTGTTGCACCTGCTCGAATATAAGCTATGTGTATATATATTTGAAATAAGAAATTTATATGGCTACTTTCCTTAAAAAAAGGTAATATGAGGTTTCTAATTTAAGGGTCATGTTTTTAATTTTTAGATAGCTTTGATGTTATAGTTCTTACGTGAGACTTGAATGCGTAGGATCATGAATGGAGGCAAGCAGTTTCTGCAGCAGGATCTGGATGTGTTGCAGCTTTGTCAGTTGAAAGATACCTTACAAGCGAGAATCTTCTTGTTGAGTTTCACCAGGTATGTACTCAGTGACTACCTGTGTTAGAATGAGTTACTAATATTCAAACAGTTCATTAATGCTGTTGGTGCTGAGAAATTATGCAAGCCGATTACTAATGCATGATAATAAGGTCAGTTATTACGTGAATTCATAATTATTACTATATATCTTAACAGCCACAAAGAGAGGAAGTTAAAAAGGAACTTACTGAGCGGGATGTACAAGCAGGTTTTGATATTACTCTAACCAAGCATAAGGGCCAGGTATTTTTTTTTTTCTGAATCTTGTTTGAATTGGTCTTGTATGGAATCTAGTTCGGTCAGTTAATTTGTTTCTACTCGTTTGCAGTATGCTTTAAGGAAGCTATACCATGAGAGCCCTAGGCTTATATGCGTTCTGTATACTTCTCCGACTTGTGGTCCATGTAGGACACTGAAGCCGATACTGAACAAGGTATGCTTGCTATAACATGGTAAAATTCTGTTATTTGAAAAACATGCATGTGTTAGTGACTTCTTTTTCTATTGCATATGTGGATGTTGAACTTTCATTGTGCTTGACATGTGTTTTGATGCAACTTAAATTGAAATACGTTTGCTTCAGGTTATTCTTAATTCTTGTTTATCCCGTTGATGCTTCTGACTTGTGCCTTCAGCTCTACTGTTTTATTGAACAAGATGGTTGTGGAACCTTCTAAAATTTCTAATTATGTTTTGTCTAGAACTACTTAGAAGGCAAATTAACTTTCAGGTTGTATATGGTTTTGTATACTTCATGCACTTGAGATATGACGTTTCATTTGTTTACATTCAGTTCTCTTATACGGATACATGACTAGAAATATGCTCCCATTAACTGTGGTTGGTCGTCACTTGGTCATCTACCTTAAAAAGGCCTGAAAAAGAGAGATTGTCTTGAGTGATGCTAACACAGCCACAGAGCGTGCTAATGAAGGCTTGTGTGTTAGACCGGGGAAGGGAGGTGCCGTTCATTTTGGTACTTTCTAATTTTTCATGCTGGTCGATCTGGTTACGCTGCATTACTTTGTAGTATCAGACATATTGATCAAGTTTTTGAAACTTCTAAGCTCTATTTATATGGTTAGTGTAGATCCTATAGAGCTTTCCATGCTTCTTATATTTTCTGCAAGTATTTGCTATCGTTTTAGTACCACATCTCTTCTATCTTTACAAAATTGTTTCCCTTTAATGAAACAACACAACCTTTGGTAAATTGGCAGGTCATTGATGAATACCATCAGAGTGTTCATTTAGTTGAAATAGATATTGAAGAAGATCAAGAGATTGCGGAGGCAGCTGGTATCATGGGAACACCTTGTGTTCAGTTCTTCAAAAATAAGGAGATGATTAGGTTGGTGAATCCCAACTTCTGAAGTAGTTCTTTCACTTGTGCTGCTCTGTTTTGATGTTTAGTTGCATACTTTCCTTTTATAAACATAGACATAGCTCATGATCCCTTCCCGGACGAATCTTGAACTTTAATTCCTTAGGCTCTCATACCATAAATGCTAAGATCAATTATGAAATTAAAACACATGCAAGATATGTAAATTAACGATCAATTTGCCTTTGCTGCTGTAACAATTCTCTTGTGATCGATCATCCAGGTCAATTCCAGGAGTAAAGATGAAGAGAGAGTATAGAGAATTCATAGAAGCAAACAAGTGAGATCTGGCACATGCCATCATGGAGTTCTATTTGTTTCATGTTTACCAATTTCTGGGGTCACCTTGTCACATAGTAGCCATTTTTACCCCCTCAATTTTTGAGTGCAGATTGCAAGTAATTGCTAATATCAGTGGAATATTTCTTTTTAAACTGCAAATTGCAACTTTGCCTTCTGCAATGTCGGATTTTCCCCTTTCGCTTTGGGCCTGTAAGATGCTATTCAAACCAAAGTAATATAGACTGAAGAATGATTTGCTGCTCGTATCTTTCTTTTGTTTTTAATTCAAGGCATCGCTGGGTGGCATATGTCGATGAGAAGCACCCAATGCTGGCGCGTTTTATGCACTCAGCTGCTAGATTGCATTTTTGTCCATCCTTATTCTTTCTTATTTTGTGCTATTATCTTTTGGCAATCTATAAATTGATGCATATATTCCGATCCCCACTTTCTTATTATGGATTCTGGGATCAAATTCTTAAATTTCCTCTTTTGCAATTTATTTATATTATACCATGTGAAAGAATACTCTACTGCATAATACTCCCTCTTATTCACCATTTTCTTTCCTATTTCCTTAAACGAATTATTTAGGTTTTCTTCCCCTTTTATATTTTGGAAACTTTTACTCTTATTTTTATTCATGTCTCTCTCCTATCACCAAACCCCACCCAACTCGTTACTTCTATTTTATTCTTTTTTTTTTTTTAATTATTCATCACTCTCTCCTATCTACAGACCCCACCAAAGTCCTTTATTCATTTTCTATTGTTTTCCTTAAATCTTGTGCCCACATCAAGGGGGAAGAAAAAGAAGAATAGGAGGGAGTATCTCATTGCAATGGGTGTGTCATAGAACAAAGAGCATACTTCATAGTGGTCGCCACGTTTTAAAAATCAGACATTAGAAGTGAAACAGTTATCTAATTGAGAAATGGATTAGCATTACAGTAGAAATTCAAAACATGTTCTCAGAGTTGTATGAAAGTTACAATGCAGAGAGCCTTCGATCGTGAATGTTTACAGTTGGGTTACTTGACGTAACGACTTATAGTGACTTGGATTTTTAACTTAGCTTCTATCTCCTCGGAGAGTGACGTTATGTAGGGCTTGTTTGGATTGAGGTTGGACTGAGATAAAGGCTAGTGCGGAAATATCATCCCTATGGATGGCTACGGTTTTAAATTTTCATCGGTGGGAACGGGTGTGGTTTTAAAAACTTGTACTCACCGATCCTCCATGAGTAGTTGAGCGGGTAGTGGTATGAGTTTTGATTGGCTAGTATAGATACGAGGATCGTACGCGCCAATAACGCTACTACCGTGTTCCAGTGACATCCCTAATCACCTGCCTAAGCAAACACAAAGTGTAACTATTACAAAACTACAGGAAAACAAAGATGCATTTCAAAAAGTATATTATCCGCACTCAGGATTATGGTTCGAAAATGCGACAACTTTTGGCTACGATTGTACAGCTAGCTTCTGAAGAATCAAAGATGCCTACTTTCTCAAGCTATAAATACCTTACATTGTCTTCACTAATTCATCATCAATCTAAGAATTAATATCATTTGAATAATAACCCTCCTTCGAAAATGCAAGCCTACCCCTGCGAAACCCAGTCCGCCTGTGGAACATACCAGGGGCAGCAGCCACAGATGCAACAAGGAGGATCCTATGGTTACTCCTCCAGCTCATCGTACCAGGGGCAGCAGCCACAGGTACAGCAGAGTGGCTCCTATGGCTACTCCTCTGGCGCATCGTATCAGGGGCAGCAGCCACTGGTGCAGCAATCCGGCTCCTATAATAAGTATTCCTCCAGCTCATCATCAATGACTGTCTTCGGCCAAGATGCCTTTTGCGATGTCATGCCATCCTCTTTTCCTCCGGGAACCGACCCAAAGATGGTGGAGTGCTTCAACGGGATTGACAGGAATGGTAATGGCCTCGTTGACGACAAAGAGCTCCAATCCGTGCTTTCGTCCTGCAACCACACTTTTAGCCAGAGGACTGTCCACCTCCTCATGTACCAGTTCACTCACAGCAACAAGAGGATGCTAGGTAACTTTACCTCAATAACCCTTCAACATCTTCACCGGCATTTTCCCTCATATTTTTCTACATTTTGTAGGATTAATTTGAGAAAATCATAGTTTTGAATGAATAGAAATATTGGACACCCATTCCAAATAAACAATGAGTCTAGGATGAGACGGCCTCATGAGACCGAACCCAAACCCTTATGAATTACTCAATTAATTATAGGCTGGTTAGTCTCGCATGTAAGACCGTCTAGGTCAGAAGACCGTCTTTTAAGTCCTCACGCTTACTCAACTTCTTTATGCTTCTGGACTCTGAATTCTTAATTTAAAACTGTGGACAGGTCCTAAGGAATTTGTCCCTCTGCTCAACAACCTCAAGAGCTGGCAGGTAAATCAGTAGTTCTCTGTGCATAATTCCGACTAACATTGATATTGCCTTCTTATCAAGGTTTGATTCGATTAAAGTGGCTGGATTAAATTGCAGGCAGTCTTTCAAAAGTTTGACAGGGACAGGAACGGAAGAATTGATTCATTAGAGCTAGGCACTGCTCTCAACTGTCTGGGCTACTCCGTCTCCCCTTGTATCGTCAATATGCTGGTTTCTAAGTTTGGAAATGCTGGAGCTAGGTGTTCACTTCAATACGATCACTTCATCGAGTACGCCCTCCATACCTTCACCTTTCTTTCTTCTCTGATTCTATATCGATTCCTTTTAAAAACATAACTAACTTCTCTTCGTTTGTTCTCCGTCTCCCCTATTCTTGATCCAGATGCTGCCTCACCGTTAAGGTACATACATGTTTCATTTCCGCTGCATTATAAACTAAATGTTTCATAATAATGTATTGTTAAAATCTCATCTTAAATCTTTGTATCGCAGGGACTGAGTGAGACATTCAAAGCAAAAGCCGGTGGGTGTAACTCAGCAACTTTCTGCTATGATGAGTTCCTGGTCAATGTTCTCCCCTTCATAATCGCCTAAGCGACATTGCGAGCAAGATTATCCAAAACCCCTGCTTATCTAGGCAAGGCTATGGTTATACACACGTACTGTGTTCTATGTATCAAATAAACAAAGCTTTCTATGGCTTTCCCGGTCCTTAATATCGTTTATTAATGAGCATTTCTGTTTCTGGTTAATCATCAAGGCATTGTCCCGAGTTTTATTGGATCATCCCTACTTCTATACGTTCATCCTCTCCCCTTCGAAACAGGTGTTCAACAAGCTAATTTTATAAAGGTAGTCAATGCGATAAAGGACTACGCAAGTTTGAAGATACATGTAAATCCTAACAATGTATCGAAGGCCAATCCAGCAATCAACAAAGTTAAATGAAAATTCATAAACGTGAACAGGAAATCACTGAAATATACTTAATAATAGGAAAATTACTGACTTGTGACGAGTTGTGAGTAGAGGATAAAATCAACTCACACATTTTTTAAAATCAGAACTCCGGACTATTTATTTATGTTCCGCTTGGCTAAGATCTAATGACCTGCGTTACAAATCCATACAGTAAATATCGGAAAGAGTAGGATTTCTAGGCGAGTACTAATCATGGTTAACTTATACGAGATTGAGGGGAGGTCATAGACTCATAGGCATAGATAACTTCTGTATATTCACCTCGATCTCACCATGGACCGCTTCTTTCAATTTACAAGCATCTCGGGTCATTTGTGCATCGTAAATATGGAAGTGTCCATGGCCTAAAAATATACAGTATGGACTACAGTATTACACATTAGCAATTGCAATTCTGGCTCCCACATTAGCCAGACTTACAAATTGTACTGTGACCGAGAAGGAAACAAAATCTGGGTGCGTACTTGATGACGACGAGCCCTACGTAACAAGAACCATTTTCTAACAAACAGTGGGATGTCGCTTAATCACCCCTTATATTGAACTCCTATGTTGCTCACTTTTAAGAGTCGGACAGGGGTGTGTATCCAAGTGTCGGACTTGATATTTTTATAAAAAAATTGACAAGCTTTTGGTCTAAAGTTGGGTCATTTGGGTTGGGTTGGTTCTTGATAGCGAAAACTAGTCGTCGTAATTACACTAATTACCCTATCAAATTAACAATTTATAATACCGAACTATACTCTACACKRAGTTATAAATATGGTAGTAAAAAGCAAGTACGGGTCGAACCCAAGAGAAGGTAATTAACAACTAAAACTTGTAATTGAAACTAACAACTACTAGACCCAATTAGCTAGTGACAATGAACCAAACAAGTAAACTAATCACAAACAATGGATATATCACAATGAGCAACAATGATTAACAATTAAAGAGAAATTCATCATGGGAAATTGGTAACCAAAAGGAAAGATGCAAACTTGGTCTAACAAGCACAAAACAAACAAGGGATGATTAATTGAAATCAATAAAGGAGAAACAACTTGATGCAATTCATTCTCTACTAACAACAATAGTGGAAATCAACTCTTTTTATATCCTTTATAACATCTACCCAATAAATACTATGAAGTTGGTAGCAAAATATGAGTTAAATCACTCAATAATTACTCTACACAACGAAATCAACAACACATTAAACCATGTGAAGTAATTAAATTATGAGCATTAAGAACAAACCAAGATAGTAAAATGGGACCAAAACTCAAGAGATTAAACCAAGCAATTGAGTAAAGATTCAATCTTTCCTACTCAACATGTGAAAACTTTAAACCAAGATAAGCACATGTCAAGATTGCTACAACAATCCTAGATAATCTTTTCAATTATCAAGGATTAGCAATAGAAGAACAAGAACTAAGAAAGATGGCCAATCTAAACAAAAACTTGCTCAAACATCAAACTAAACAAACAAGGAAAGATTAATAGATAGATAAAAGGATTAGAGAGTCTTACAACCACTAAAGTTGATAGCTTTGAATGAATTACACCAAGAAATGGAAGTTTAGCCTTCCATAATCCAAATACAACCCAAAAAATTAAGGAAAGATTAGTCTAATTATTACAAGCTTAACCCTAGATTATGAAAGTATGAAGATGATTCTGAAATGTTTCAAATCTAGGGTATTTATATGGTCCACGAAAAATCTAAAATACAGTCCATTTAATAAGGCCCAAAAGCGGATAAAAAAAGCGAGAAAACAGAGCAGCGCAGGAGGCGCAGCCTGCGCTGGTGGGCGCAGCTGCGCAGCTCTTGGGCGCAGCCTGCACCTGTGCTCGACTGCTGCACTTCAACAGAATTTAACTCTTTTCTTCAATTTCCTCATTCATTTCTTCTTATCTTCACTCCTTATTCATGGATGACTTCTTGATCTTAGCTGGGGTGTTTACACAACGTCATGGATGCGGAGGGACTCTCCTCGTCTTCTCTTGATCAATGCATTCGACTCACATTA
>VHZZ01003938.1:51175-74167 GCA_009801015.1 Silene noctiflora
ATCACCTCTTACTAAATTTTAGCTAACGAGGCTTCGGTAATTACTATTTCTCTTGCTTTTTTTTTTTTTTTAATAATCTGTGATTATAATTACCATTGCTGTAATCATCATCTCTTAATTAGTATTTTTATTGTCTGATTTTTTTAGCATATGCCAATAACTGAAGCGGCACCTATATATGAGCAGCTTCTATCCATATACCCAACTGCTGTAAGTATTTGTTATCTTTTTTTAAAGGCGCCTTACAAGTTGTAAAATTGTCAACTTAGTAGGTATTGGTTTATTAAGCCGATGTTTAGAGTCTTTGAATTTGAGCTTTGCTTTCTTACTTGATTCATTCATAGTTATAATGTTAATAAAAATCATTCTTACTCTAGTAGTATTTGTTTCAATCATCCCTTCTAATCAGGACCTTGTAGCGTTAGCCATTATAACCACATTTACTTGTCTCAGTTATCAGTCCGTGTCAAGCTAAAGTTTTTGCTTTCTTCTAAATTAAAGCTTTTAAATGGACAAGGCACTACAAACAGCTAGCCAAAACGCCTCACAGCGACAACACATATGTCCTCTTATAAACTTATAACTGCAGGCAAAATTTTGGAAGCAGTACGTGGACGCACAAATGGCTGTCAATAATGATGATGCAACCAAACAAATATTTAGTCGTTGTCTGTTGAACTGTCTTCAAGTTCCTCTATGGTGAGATTTTGTTTCTACTTTACACATTAGCTTTTCTATGTTTGCTGTGGCTTGTTAGTGAATTCGCTGCACGTAATTTTGTTATGGACTTCTTTTCTGATCGTACTTTCTGCGTGCTTTACAAATGGGACCATTATCTTATTATGCCACTCATGTAATGTTTGTAGGAGATGCTACATTCGTTTCATTAAAAAAGTTAATGAAAAGAAAGGTTCCGACGGTCAAGAAGAGACAAGGAAAGCCTTTGATTTTATGCTGAACTATGTTGGTGAGTTCAATTTTATGGCATATAATGCCAATTACGTACTTCAAAACTATGTACTTCTACTCTCTGCGTCTACCAGCTCTTTAGTCACTGGTCTTTGATATCTCATTTGTTGCGGAACGCGAACAAGAACAGCTTTTATGTCATGGTTCCGTAAATGAAAGAGCGAATTAAGGTTATTTTTTCCCCTTTCTGAAACAACAACAATAAAACCGTAGTCTTTAACATCATTTGGGGTCGGTTAGTGTGAATAATCATATGGAACTCTCAATATTAGGTGGAAATTAATGGAAAAGTAGAGAGTATGGACGAAACTATAGTAAAACAAAGCAGAATGTTACTAGAAAACACAATAATTAGATAAGACAAATATAAAGTCAACTTTATCTTCCAAATGGATTGTTTCCTTCTATCCCTTCCTTTTAAATCCATATTTTCTTCAATCCGAAGTACACCCATATTGTTTTCATTTACATAATTCATTTTGAAGGTCGTTAAAGTCCGTCCGTCTCAACTTAGTCGGGGTGGTGGGTGGGGTACAATACCCTTGAACATTACAGGTGCAATAGGATTTGAGGATACTCAACCTCTTCCGGTAAAGAAGGGGCCAATAATCAAGACAGTCTCTGTAATTTGCACGGATGATAATTGTTTGTTTTATATTTTTTTTGGTGAGTAGAATATGGGACCCACTGTTAGCTACTAACAAAAGCTATATGAGGTTTCAAATATTTATAAATTTTGATCACATAAATTATGTGGAAAAGTGATTCTTTGTTTACTTGCATGCGTCATTACAGGAATGGACATTGCTGCTGGCCCTGTATGGATAGAGTACATCAGCCTTTTGAAGTCCTTACCGGTATGTCATGCACTTATGCTTATCTTATCAAACATTCATTTTCTCCTAATTTTATAATTTATCTTCATTGATTTGTGCTCTGTACCGTGATTTGACAGGTTCATTCAGCACAAGAAGAAACTCAACGAATGAGTACAGTTCGGAAAACATACCAAAAAGCTATTGTTACTCCTACTCACCACGTGGAACAACTATGGAAGGACTATGAGAATTTTGAAAATTCTGTTAGCCGTGCATTGGTAAACTTCTGGCCCTATCATTTACTTCACCCCCAGCTCCTCTTTCATCACAGCTCAAGAATCTTGCATCCTTAGATTCACAAGTTACTGGTGCCAAAGAAAATTGTTTCACAAGTCACAACCACCTTTAGTAACAAGTTAATAGGTGTTTCAGTCATAAGTGGATCCAGCGGCATGCATCTGGATCTCTCTAGAGTCTAGACTATGCTCCATGGCACTTTCCTACTTCATTGTTATCAACATCTTTCAACTTCTTGATCTTTAGGAATTCCCTTGCGGTGCGAGTTCGATATGTTTGAAGTCCACCACCCTCTTTCCCCTTGCATGTATTGAACTCCTAATGCGAGTGCATATTCTCTGCTAATAATGCCTATAGCCATGAAAGAGAATTTTGACCAATTAGGGTTGGTGGTTCTATATGAAATCAATGGTGAACTCATAGCATATAGAGAATTTTGATCAATTAGGGTTGGTGGTTCTATATGAAATCAAAGGTGATCACATAGCATATATAGCTCTTGCTATCAAATTTATGTGAAGAACAATTAAGGAAAATTTGCGTCTAACTAGATTTTGGAGTTATGATAGGATGAGATTGAACCTTCAATGGGTGTTTATTATTACGATTATTGCAGTGTGTCTAGAGAGGCTTTGCTCAACAAAGAGTCCAATGTACATAATTCATATCCTCTTCCATGATGGCTGTTGGCAAACTCTAAATGTTGCTATTTAAAACTACGAAATTAACTATTTTGAAGACCTTACCCAATTGATTAAACACGTAATTAATGGTAAGTAAGGGCTGAATCCAAGAGGAGGATGGTTTCACTAAACCAGTTTAAGTGTGCATATAAAGAAAGTAAAAACAAATGAAAACAATGTGACAATAGAGAGGGAGGTTCTCAAGTGGATTCAAAAACAACAATAAATTTAAATAAGAGAATTCAATAAGAAAGTAATTACGGTTATTAATTCAATCAATTGTTGGGAGATCTTGATCTAATCCAACCCGTTACCATCATATTATCGATCATCAACAATACAATCTTATAATTCCCCCAGTTACTCTATTGTGGATAATTTACCCCAAAATCCCCTTAGATAGAAGTTATCAACAATGGTTAACATCTACTTGATAAGCCAACTTATCAACAACCAAGTTCAACACAAACAAAATTCAATTAACAAGAAGATAAGAACTAGGGATTTCAATAGAGATGAGTGACACTAATAAAACAATTAGTACCTAAACACAAGTTAATCCTTTTCTTAATGAACAAGTTAAGATGATAACATAATTCATCCACAAGTTGTTACTAAGGTAAAAATTGCCAAACAATCAAACTCAACAAGACTACTAAAAAAGTAAAAATATGTCTAATGTGAATCTATGTTGCTCGAATTCTTCAATATTGCCTCGCGTATCCGTGTCGGATACTCGACACTCAGGAGTCAGGACGTGGGTAGGACACTCCGACACTTGGACACGCACCCTTGTTGGATACTTCTAACCGAGTACAAGCAACATCTATGTGACTCACAAATTGGCCAAATATGCAAGATAACATTAATCAAAGCAATTAACGAAAAGGATTAGCAATAAAAGGGTAAATAAAGAGAGATTAGATGCCTCACAATAAGAAAGATGATAACTTTGTGGATTAGATCAAGAAATAAATTTAGTTCTTCATTGTCATTAGCACAAAACCCTAGAAAGGTTTTTGCTCCTAACAAATTGCAACTTGAATGTTTAAAAACCTAATACAAATTTCTATTTATACTGTGGGTCTAAATTGAGGTAATGGACCTCAAAATAAGAGATAACGGCAGAACAAAATAATAGAGAAGCGTAAAAGCTCACGATGCGGAGGCAATGCGTGGGGTGCGTGCTAGGTGCACAGTGCGCATCAGGCCTACCCAGAGCTCTTCAAACCTCCTTCTTCAAGTCTTCAAGCTTTCGTTTTGTTTTCTCCTTGTTGAATTATTGCTTGACTATGTCAATTGGAATGCGCCTTCATCTCCACTCTCGAAACACGTGTTCAAAACCCGTTGTGAATGATGTAGGTAGGGAGATTGGCATTGTTCATTTCCGCTTCCAAAACCGCTTCCATAAGCCACTTTATTCACCCAAAAGCTACTAATAAGCCACTACGTTTCATACCTCATCAACTGTATCTAGTTAAAGCTTATCAGAAATGGTGCTACCATAAGCTACTTCAAAAAGAAGCATAGAGAATTTTAAGACTGAGAAAAGTGGCTTGATATTCATGACCCGCTACTTCGTCATTTGATGTCAGATGAACGTGTTTTTTTTCATGATATGAGCTTTAACCAGCGCTATAAAAATCCATTTAGTTAGACCAGAATATTTTTCTAATGTCCAGAGAGATGAACTTGATTTGAACATGTGGTACCACCATTCTACCTGTACGTTAGATCCTTTTCTGGTGTGTTACTCTATCCCTATTTGTTTTCCTCTGCTGATGTGCAATGTTATGTCAATTGTCTTGCAGGCTAAAGGACTAGTATCTGAGTATCAACCTAAATTTAATAGTGCGAGGGCTGTATATAGAATGCGAAAGAAGTATTTTGATGAAATTGATTGGAACCTGCTAGCCATTCCTCCAGCTGGTTCTTGCAAGGCAATGTTCGTTTTGCATTTTATCTTTTGTAAGCCTGTATAGATTTTAAATGCATGCTTTCTTGTTGTCATGCATTTATACACCCTTCTGATTCATGCTTAATTTTACAAAACATTTCTAAGAATATCTTTCAATATTCCATCATACTCATTTGCCTGATGGTGAATGATGATATTTTTTTTTTTTTTTTTTTATTTTTATTCCAGCCTGGATTCCAAATAAAAATTATTTAATCAATTTTTTATGTGCATTTATGTTGAATTCTGAGGAAGTTTGGCAGGATAATGTGTCCTGTGGGCAAGAAGCCCTTTGTTCAGAAAGGCCAATTATTTTACTTTAATGGGTAAACAATTTGCGGAGGCTGATAGTGAGACTTTTTCATGTGTCTGGCTCACACCAGTCCTCCATGGAAGCTGCTTGTTAGAAGAACAGTAGTAGCTGGGTCTTGTTTCACTGTGCTTGAAATCTGAAAGTCGATATATCTAAAGGGAACAAGACTGGGGTGATGTTGTAGAACTTAAGTTTATGGTAAATGCATTTATGAACTATGTACTTGTTAGGCTTTCGTGATTGAACTTACTTCTTAATATATACTTCTTGTCATCTTAGAGAACCCTATCTGATTTCACCCACCTCATCTTGTTTTCTGTGGTCGTTCTTCTATTACAAAGTCTTATATTAGACTATTGTATGCATTCATACAACTGTGTGACACAAGAATAGGTATATTTCTGTCCGATTTTTTGAGAAATGCATCATTGCTGACATATTATGTTGGGGAGGTAAGGGCAATTTTAGAACCCCTATCCAACAAGCTGCAAGTTAGGGTAATTCATGGAAAATTTTCACTTTAGTGCCCTTACATTTTGCTTTATTTCAGTTTAGTGCCTCGAGGTTTGGATAATTCCAATTTGGTGCGCTCAGGTTTGGGTTATTTTCCAATTTAATGACCCGAGGTTTGAAAATATTCTCACTTTAGTGACCTAAGATATAAAATAAGCAAATTTATATTAATTAACGACTTAAAATATAATAAGTGCAAAATAAGATGCTTCCTCCCTTTTCTTTCTTCCCATTTCATTTCTCCACTTCTTAAGAAAATAGTTAAAATATCTAAACTACCCTTATCTCACAAGAAACACTACACACCCTCTCCCTCACAACTCCACAACAATTACCGCCCATGCTCACCCAGTCACCCTCACAATCACCACCCAACGAGCCCCCACCAGCCACAAACCGTCAGCAGCGACTACCCCACCGGTGACAACCCACACCACCACGCGATACCCCACAGTCGACGACCTACACCAGTGCCCCACCGACCATGACCTACACCAGCTACGGTCACTCTACCCACTCTACCCCCACCGGGACCACCTGACAAGACGCCTACTAGGTGAACACACAAGCCGGCAAACCCACCAGTGGTTAACTGAAGATTCCAGTAGTGGCCAACTGACGAACCCACCATCATTAGTAGATCTGAAATGGAACAGGCGGCTAGGGTGGACGGTGACGTTGGTGGTGGTTGGCAATCTAGACAGAGAAGGTTATTGATGGTGGTCACAATACGTGGCCGGGAGGTGAGTGATTAAGATTGGGGAGAAGGTGAAGACAAGATAATATTGGTTGGGCAAGTAATTTTAAGAAAGGATGAGGTCAATTTGGTAATTAGACACTAGGAAACTTGCCAAATAAGGAAAGAAATAGAAGTGGGCAGAAAAGAAAAAATATGCTAAAGAGGAAAATGGGAAGAACATAGAAAATGGATGGAGTATTAATGTACATAAACAGTGGATGTTTTCACACTGTTTTGCAAAATAAATACTTTACTATGGTTGAATTACATGTTTTGGTTATGGATATTTAATGATATTATACTTTAGGTCATAAAAGTGGAAAATAGTTCAAACCTCAGTCCTCATGGCACCGAAATGAAAATATTCTAACCTTAGGACACTAAAGTTGAATCAGGCCAAATCTTAGGCCACCAAAGTGGAAATATTCCATAATTCATTGATTGTCTTGGTTAAGAATTTGACATGTCTGTGGTTATTTACAGGAAGAGCAACAATGGATGGCATGGAAAAGGCTTTTAGCATTTGAAAAGTAAGCATCATTATTTTGAGCCTTTTGGATATCTTGCTTTTATCTTTGCCTTTCTTGTTATTACTGCTTGGTGCTACAAATATTGCTTATCTTTATAAGTGATCATTATTCTCTGCATGACTAAATCTTCAGCATTTTAATACTAATGCCAAAGTTTCAATTAACTTTCTGTAAATCCTGGGGGATATGTTATGTTCCTTCTCTCAACTATTTTTAAAATGCTAGGGCTGTTTTGAGGCTAAACTTTTAAGTTGTAAGCCCTCCATTATGATATTGACAATTACCAATGTTTTGAAGAGCACTTTACAACACGGTTATGTTTATTTACCTCTACTGTATTGTGAATGAATTTGTTATTCGTATCCATAATATATGTTTCGCAGGGGAAACCCGCAGAGAATTGACAGCGCATCTTCAAATAAACGAATTGTCTTCACCTACGAGCAGGTAAGAAAACTGCCCTTTTTCATGCTGTCTTTTTCATGTGATTTTGTTTCTTCCGTTCATCAATTTTTTTTTACTATGGATTCTGCAGTTCTGATCTTATCTTTCTCCAAATAAGATACGGATTCATAACCGCCAATGTTGCACTCAGTTTTCTTAAGTTCGTTAGATGCTATTACTGTTTTTTATTCATGTATGTTCTTTATTAAAGAATTCATTGTAAACTTAGAGAAGGGAAATGAAGTTAGAGGCATGCCTCCGAGGCTTACATATTTAGCATAATGATTCAGTTAACTACGACTGTAACTGAATCAGAATGGTGACATTCTTTATTAGAACTTGCATCTGATAGTACCTAAGCAGGAGGATCGTAGCTTCCCATATTATATTCTTTAGTAGTGATGCTCTCTCCTAGATTCCTACGTTAGTCTGCTTAAAAGCTCTTACCGTTGCTGCTTCTAGGATTTTGTTTTGGTGTTTGACTGTCCCATTATTCTTTCGTTGCTTGACCTTGGTTTTTTTGGGTTAATTTTCAGTGCCTGATGTATTTGTATCATTATCCTGATATATGGTACGATTATGCAACGTGGCACGCAAAATGTGGTTCTATAGATGCCGCTGTCAAAGTTTATCAGAGAGCTCTGAAAGCTCTTCCAGGTACTTATTGTGCTTTTTCCGTGCTAATGTTGTAAATATGTAGCACCTGAAGGTGTTAGGTGGTTCACCAGCCTATTTGATTGGCTTATTTCTGGTATGAATGTGGTTCAGTGTTTGTTGTGATCCTCTTCAGTCTCATTTTCTTTGTAAAAGCAGATTCTGAGTTGTTGAAATATGCTTATGGTGAACTGGAGGAGTCACGTGGAGCAGTACAGGTTTTGATCTCTCATGCTGTGGAACTCCATCATATTTATCATTTGTCTTAGGGTTTGTTTCGGGGTCTACTCTTTATCTTGCTCAGGAGATGTTGTGCCTTCTTGCAGCCTGCAAAGAAGATCTACGAGAGCCTTTTGGGAGATGGCGTTAATGCTACAGCCCTATCACATATACAAGTAAGTAAAAAGAAATCGAGAATCTGCCTTCAATTGGCTGCACTTTTAAAAGCAGTGTGTTAAAGGGTTTGAGAGTGCTTCAGTCGTTTGCTGATCTTGAATTTAGCTATGTTGTGGTAGGGATGAAGTAGACTAAGTTATTCTAATGATAATACTGGGTCAGTTATGAAGTGCAAGTCATTCTGGTCTCATTTCGTCGAGGAAAACTGTGGGTTAAAAAGTTCATATCTGAGCTTTTGCTTTAGAACATATATCCTGTCGTACCATCCTCCTTTTGGAGTTATACATTTTAACACTTAGGTGCAATCTATGCTATGATGTGTGGTCCGTGCATGTACATTCCCTCGGCTTCTATGTTGGTCTTGTTGAAAAGGCCATCCCTAATTCCTTACTCAGGTTGAGGATGTGTTTGAGAACTCTGCACTTGTTGATAAAGTTTAACATTATAACTTGTAAGCTCTGTGATAGCCAAACGTGGATTTGAAATGATTAATATTTAGAGCTATAAAAGAGAATTTTGTCTTGATTTTGTCATGGTAAATAATTGAGAATCCTGGCAGCATAGTAACACCCGTCAGACTCTGCTTGTGTTTGTGTAAGAAGCGTCCATACAGCCTCCTTCTACTAAAGTAGCCTGTGCATAATTAGAAAGAAGTGAAGATCTACTACATCTGTCTCCGTATGATATTCACAATGCGGAGCAAACAATGTTTTTTTTTAATCAGTATTTAGAGAACATTTGATTCTTTGGTAATGAACTTTAAATCAACTAATCACATGTTTGCTGGAAGAAAATAAATTGTAATATAGAATCAAAGATTTCAAATAGAATTTATGAAGGTCTTGATGTGGCCATACAGCCTCCTATTATTGTAGCCCTTTAAAGTGTTAATGATTAGAAGTGACGGGTCTACTAAATATGTCTCTGTGCAATATTCAGCAGGATCAGCAAGCACTGTTGTTTATCAGTGTATAAAGAATGTTTGGTTCATTGGCAATGATCTTTACTTAACTTATAATTTGTTTGCTTGATGGAAATGATTTGTAATGTAGAGAAAGAATTCCGATAAAAGTTACGAGGGACATCATGTGGTGATAGGTTATCTTATTCCTCTTTGATTTCGTGCTTCTTCGTTATTTGCTCCTGTGAGGACTGCCCTTTGATGTTATTCTCTTTTTTTCCCCCCAATCATTCAAGAGAGGTGCTTATGTCACTGGCAATCCATAGAATGAAGTCACGGACGTGATAAAGTTAATAATCTGAAACAAATTGATGAGAGATTTATCATTCATGTTGTGGACTTGTGGTATGGAGACCACAAACTGTAGTTGATATTCCATTTGCATATGGGATTACTGATACAGTACATTTTAAACTTTCTGTCCTTTGGTAGATAAGACTTGTCACTAACCACGAATATTTTTCTTGTGGTGTTTGTTGCTTTAGTTTATTAGATTTCTTCGAAGAACAGAAGGTGTTGAAGCAGCACGCAAATACTTCCTGGATGTCCGGAAGTTGCCGAATTGTACTTATCATGTCTATGTTGCATATGCAATGATGGCTTTTTGCCTTGACAAAGATTCTAAGGTAGTGAAATTCTTCTCTTTCATGAACTTTTTGTTCTGGTCTCTGATATGATGTGAATAGTTGAATTTCTTCCTATCCTACAGCTATATATATGGAGAAATGGACCTTATCACCTGGTTTATTCATACTCCCTAGGAACATGTCAGGATAAGCATTGAATGTATTCAACAACAATAATATCAGCATAACCAAGTGCCTCAAAGGCTCATGTATTTGGTGGATAAGACTTAAGGAGAGGGAGAAGCTGGATGTTAGAAACTTAAAATTGGATGTACACTGTCACAGCATCACTGCATCACTTTTCTCATGAAACATTGCTGGCTTGTATTTTGGTATTGTGTCCAGAACAATAGAAACAACATTATCCTAGTGGCTCAAACGGGGCTAGGATGTTTACAACATTTAGCTACGTTACTCATATTCTTTGGTTCTGAATTATGATGAAATAAAGCAAAATAACTCATTAAACTGGCTGCTTTTCTTGTTATTGTGAACTACTTCCTCCATTCAACTCCACTTGACACTTTTGCTTTTTCACGTTTGCCAACGCGTGTTTTACGTCGTAAATATCTTTAGCTACATATTTGCAAATATTATAAAAGTTAGATGTTTTTAATGTAAAGCAAGATCCCACATGAATATATTTTCACTTATGTATTGAGAGAAAATTTGGAGTATTTTTCTTACTTGTGAATAGTGTACAAAATAGAAAAGTGTAAGTGGAGTTGAATGGAGGGAGTATCAGTCATTCGATGCATTTGCATTTCTCGATCCTGGGTAATTTGGAAACATCATATTTGTGTTGCTAACACAAGTGTAAGGCTGCGTACATTCAACTCCCCTTATCTCGCAATTTGCGGGATCCCTTGAGACACTGGGGTAATGTCGTTGTTCTTGTTGCTGTTGTTGTGCGTCAGATGATTTCGTGTTATCATCTTGGACACGACATGTCTTGCCGAGTCGGAGCAACATATTTTAGTGATCCATTTTGCTTTGTTCCATCATATTCCTATTCCAGTACTCCCTCCATTACACTTTTATTGTCCTACTTTCTATTTTGGAAAAGATTTAAGATATATGGGTAAAATTACAACTCTACCTCTTTAATTAAAAAGAATGGGGAATGTCATTTTGATAGAGGGAGTGTTAATTATAAGATTAGGGGTAATATTGGTAGATCACTCATGTACTATACTAAATTTAGAAAGAGGATAACTAATTTGAAATAAATTTTGGAGAAAAGTGGACAATAAAAGTGGAATGGAGGGTGTATGTCCTTGGCTCCGTTGGGAATGGAACATGACCTTACCCAATATTTGTTAATTTTTGCCTGTGCCTGATCTTTGGTATTGCTATATATTCATGCAGATTGCACACAATATATTTGAGGCAGGATTGAAACGATTTATGCATGAGCCAGGCTATATTCTCGAGTGAGTGCAAATTCTGGCTTAATATATATGAATGCATTATTGGAATATAATTTTGAGGTCATCACTCATCAGATGATCCCTGTTGTGGAAATATCCTCTTCTTGCAAGAGCTTGCCTTCTAAATCAGTGAAATGAACCAAACCACAAATTTTAATTTTGTTAAACATAGGAATTTTACTGAGCTTTACATATTTTTGTCATCATGCTATTGTAAACATTGCAGTCCTAAAATTCCTTCTATATTTTATTTATGTAAAATCATGTAAAAGAAACTCTAAAGTCCGTAGGAGCTTCATTTTACATGAAGTTGCAAATTGTTGCCCCATTTTGAGTTAAAAGTCTATCACAAACAACCTCATTGTCTTTGCAGGGTAAGGCTGTGTATGTCTGACCCTTGTAATCTCGCTTTGGAGCAGGCGTCTATTTGGAGACACTTACCCTATGTTTGCATACAAGTTGATGAGGGAAGGAAGGAAGGAAGCCGGGGGTTGGGGGAGGGGACATTTCCTTCCACATCTTTCATAAGTAGAAAGTATTTTTCAATTTGCCTGAAATAGATCTATCCATTTTCCTTTAATCTGACCTACCATCAAAGCAAGGGAAACTATATCCCTTCTTTTCCCTCCTCTCCCTTTCCCTGAAATCCCTGAAATAAACAAAGCATTAGGCAACAATTACGATTTATTTTTGTAGATCCTAACAATATGTTGCAGGTATGCAGATTTTTTATCTCGGTTGAATGATGATAGAAACATCAGAGCTTTGTTTGAACGTGCTCTGAACTCTCTTCCACCTGAAGAATCTGTTGAGGTAAGCATTCACTTATTTCTTTAATCATATGTCTTTACACTATTGTAAAGTTGCCTCTCAAAAGAGCCCATATCGTAGCTCCAGTGAGAAGCAAAGAGCAACGTATGGACTGTATCCTGAATGCTGCCACACCTCTTTCACCACCACCCAAATGACGTTATATACGGCGATCTCAACAAGAACATCCTTGTTCATCCAAATGACATTGTATACGCAGATGCAGTGGTGGAGCGGGGGTAGCTAATTTTTCGAACTTTTTTCAAATTTTTCTTATGACGTTACTCGTTCCCCTCTGCTGAACCCCCCCCCCCCCCCCCCCCCCCCCCCAAAATCCTGCTCCGCCACTGCGCAGATGGTGCACAATATATTTCCATTGTCTTGAATAAGATGTCACCACTCACAATGTCTAGAGCTTTTCTGGGTTTTCTTTGTACAAATTTGACCTTTTACGTGTTTTCGGGTTTTCTCCAGAATGCGATAACTTTGTTTTTGATAACATCTTGTTACTTTGCCAACAGTTGCTAAATGTACTCCCTATTTCAATTTGTATGGATTTGTTGAACAAATTGATAAATTTGCAATTTACACAAATCTAGAGTTAAATTAATGGTTGTCTCATCTGTGCTCGACCGTCCATGAACTGTAGTAAAGCCCAAGGTCGGTGCGCATGCTGTCTGGTTTAATGAAACTGTTCTAGAACTCACGTTCGAAAGAGTTTTAAGTATAATTGACCAGAAGGCATGGTGGTGTGGTTAAGGTTCTCCTGATGCGAGTCTGTTTTACATATGTCGAGTTTCCCTACTTTATTTTGTTTTGTATTCTGTTCTGTTTCGCCTTTTGATCTCAGTGCTTTAGAAAATGGTTATTAACGTCCTTCTTCCACAGGTGTGGAAACGGTTTGCACAATTTGAGCAAACATATGGAGACCTATCTAGCATGCTTAAGGTAGCAAACAGTACTCATTGTTCACTGTAATTCTTATTTCAGATGGCTCTCATTTTCAACTTCATCTAGGCATGCCAGATGCTTGTCTTGACAAAGTGATTGCCTTCTTGTAATTGCATTGGCTACAACTATGTCACTTTGACACTTCACTTTGGTAGCGTGTTGCTTGTTTGGCACAACACTTCAGCACTTCATTATAGACCAAAAAACATGAAACCTTACACAAAATTGATGTGCCCAACGCTCTGACACTGTCACATTTGACTGTTGTACCTGAGTCGGGAGTAACATAGGTCTAAAACACTTGAAGTCTCCAATGGTAGCTTTCCTGATCCTTAGAGTGATTAATAATCAAGTGAACCCTAGGCCTCTGGTTTCCTGTCAGTTCTAGAATCTGGGGGTTTCTTGGAGTCCTAATTGCATATCTTCAACATGATAGTGGTGCTTTCAGTGTAACTGATGTCGTGCGATGATATGGTGACAGGTTGAACAAAGAAGGAAAGAAGCTCTTTCCAGGACCAGTGATGAAGCTGAAGTACAGGAGAGTTCTCTGCAGGAAGTAATTTCGCGATACAGTTTCATGGATCTCTGGCCATGTTCGCCGAGTGATCTGGATCATTTAGCCCGGCAAACGGTTTGTTTTGCTTCACCTTTCTCTGAGATGAACCAAAGAACTTCAAAATTAGCTAACTGTTTCTACAGTAGTTAAGGTCACATAATTTTCTATTAGGGCATATTCTCTTTCCTTTCCTGATAGTTACAGAATCTCGTATAATTGCGTAATCTTGAATTGTACATCATCTATGGTAGCATTGTGCTTCGCATTCTTTGACGTTTGACTACATACTGGTTATGAGAGCCTTAGGGTGACTAGTTAAGCCGGCACCTTGGCATCTGTGGCGTGATTTGTCTTGTAACATAGTTGATGCAATTAATGCAATTTACAGACTTTTACATTGAAGGTTTTCTGTTCACACATCAACAACATTACCCTAGTGCCTCAAGGACTCCCACAAATTGCGGGGTAAGGGGACGGATGTACGCAGCCTTACCATGTGTTAGCAACCCAAAGAGTCTGTTTCCAAATGACCCAAAATTAAAATTGCGTCAAGAATGGGATCAAATAACCACTACTTCACAATGACTAGCCATTTAGTGAGCCCATTTTGCTAATTCCATCATAATCAAGAACCAAAAAATAATGTGTCTCTGGCTCCAGTTTTTTTTCTCATAAATTGTGCTATAAATGGACTCTGAAGTTTGTGCACAGGCTAGAATGATGGGTTGTCTAAGTTAGTCACATACTAGAAGGATTGGTTGTCTAGCTGTTCTGTAGAGTTCTTGGAGGAATCTCTTTTTACCATCTCCTGGAAATAAATTTTCTGAGATTTCAGTCTTTTTCCTCATTTTGCCAGTGGAAAGATATTTATGCCTGTGGTTCGAATCATGAAGAATCTCGCTGAAACTTTGTAATACTTTCTGTCTGGTACTTGTTGAGAAAAACAAATGTACAGTGTCTATTTGATACTAGTATTTTTTTTAGCTTGGGAAAATATTGGCTACTTTATGACTCATCTCTGAATATACTTTTAGATTAAGGTTGGACCTTGGTGGATTAGAAGTTTATTTTAAGAGTCTGAACATGACATGGGAGAACACCACTATGGGATTTGGCATTATACTATACACTGAATGTGTCAGAATTTACGATACTTTAGTTTAAACTTGGGTAATTGTTCCTCCTGTAACTTAGATTTTCAATCTTTGGGCTGAGTTTGAATTGAAGGCAAAAAGCTACAAAACTGAAGATCTATCTCATGTCCTCATGCCTTAGGGCTGATAACATCTTGGATTCTTTCAGCAATCAGTAACGGCTAAGGTGCTGTACTTAATAATTCAGTACTCTGAAGGAGTTGATGAGCAGTTGTGGTTTGGCATTTCTAATTGGTCAGCTCCCTGGCCCGCATCAACAAGAAGTAACAGCAGAGAGGTGAAAGTAGGAATGTAGGATTAAAGGTAAAAGGAAGGAGGTTTAATGATGAAATTGACCAATATTTTAGGTAGAATGGTGTTAGGGAAGGAGATGGGTGAATGTATGTAGTAGCAGAAGATAGTACTGTGAAGCTAGATTTTGGATTGTGTATAGCTGGGGTTTTTCGATTATGTATAGCTCGAACTTATGTATAGCTCGGATTTTTCGGGTTGGACCAACTTTTGTCAGCTCTAGCTATTGTGTAACGTAATGGGTCGCGGCCAATTTCTCTGTTTGCAAAATGTCACATTGAGTTTCATTTTTCATGTTTGTAGTTTATGTTCTCTCTTTTCAGCACTCGCAAATACATATGTTTCCATATACTTTTCTCATAAAATAGTTGTTGGTATAGGTTAAGTCTGTTAGTGTTGGGTTAATTAATTTTGTTTTGAAATATTGGTTTACACCGCCAACATCATTGCTTTTATTTTGGGTGTGATATAATAGGATATAATGTAATAATGGCCTGGAATATTGTTATATAAAATGGAGCATTTTGGTATCATTCATAAGGTGCAACAGGATATCAGTTCATCATTGCAATTATGCATTCTAATGTATGCTATTTTATCATCTTATGCTGTGAGGATGTTTGATGATTCTTGTGTTCTAATACATTTATTCCTTGACCCTTCAGTGGCTAGCTAAGAACATGAATAAAAAGTCGGAGAAATCTAGCATACCAAATGGAGTTGGTACCATAGGTATTGCGCCTGTCAACTTTATTAGCTTTGTTATATTTGTTAGATCTTAAGGAACTTGTTAAACTTCAGTGGTTGCTTTTCTTTAGGTGAAGAGAAGGGTACTTCAGGATTGACCATAGTGTCCGATCAATCTTCCAAAGTAGTCTATCCAGATGTCACGCAGATGGTGATGTATGAGCCCGGGCAGAAATTAGGTATAGGATCAAACTCTGATTTGAATTACATGTGCTTATATGCTACTTTATTCATACTATCTCATTAAATGCATGCATAACTGCTCATAAAGCCTATATGTTATGCCTAAAAATACTGGACATGATTGGACTCTGACCTATGAAATATGTATTTTATGCTCCTTTTAGTCACTGGTTGTACTAAATAATAGTACCCGCCAAAAATTATTAAGGTATATGATGCAAGGCCTGATTAAATCTGTTATAGATAAACAGAGCTGCCATTTAATATGCTCTCGTGGATTACTTTAAGAGAGTGTTTGGCAACAAGAATTTAATTTGAAATCCCTCATTTGCAATTTAGTAAAGTGAAATAAAGATTTGGAAATGAGGGGGTTAGAGAGTGGATTTCAAATGGGTTTATTTTAGCCTTACTTGGATTTGTATGAAATCCAAATCTAAATCTAATAGGTTTGCCAAACATGCAAATTGGTCCAAATCTGAATTTGGGAATACAATCTTTGTTCCAAACACACCATAAGTGCAATAGTCTGTTGTCTGATGCTCACCTGAGGATAGTATTGTAATATGGATGGAGTGACTGACGGACTGCTTTTACTGAACTGACGAGCCTAATTGTTACTTGTTAGTTGTTAGTCATCTTCAGAGCTCTGGGACTTATCGTGTTTTGATAATGGGCTTGGATGAAATTATTTAAAGTTGTTTGGGTTTGTGATTCTCTCAAAGTTACAGATCAGAGTATGTACTCAAAAAGAACTTCTAAAATCTACCCTGTATCTCTGATTGTCAAATAACAAGACATGAAATCCTTTCTCTTTCTTAGGATTTCAATAGGATGATCGTATGTAATATTTCATATCATATATTATCTTAATGAACTTTTTTCTTTTTTGTTATTATAATTGAATTTGATTCCTTGAATGTAAACACTGTAATTTATTATAACGGAATTATTTTTACACATACGGATTTTACTCTTGCACATACATTTTATCATAAAATTTCTATAAACTACTCTTTGTCTAAAAAAGAAAAATGTATTCACTCTCTTCATTTCTTCTCAAAATCTAATCAATTTTTATACCCAAACACTAAGCAAATGTTCAACTTTGTTAATTAAATTCCACACAACTTAGTTTTAGATTGAATTGATTAGTTATTTATGTTCAATTAGGGTTGTAAATGTATCCCAACGCTACTAATCTCGAGTCAAACACCACGCTACTACTCTCGAGTTAAACATCAACCATGTTCAAGATCCGGGCAATACAAGGGAATAAATACGAGTGTTGGTGGGGATGTGATGAATTATTTGTATCCTAGTGTGTTTGTGTTTATTGTGCGCATGTTTGGAAGAGAGGGTCCATTAATGGTATTGTTGTTGAGGACGAGGGGTAGGCGGATTTGGGGAAGGGTGGTTGCCGGGTTGGGTATGGGTCGTCAGATGGGCGGTAGGGTAGTGGTCTGTGTTGGTCGGAGTAGGGAAGTGCGGGGTATGGGATGGAGGTCAAGGCGGTCGGAGCCAGGTTTATCGACGATTGATCGGAGGTGACAGACGGTGGTGAACGGAGGTGGATGGGAGATGAGGCAAGGGAGGAAAAAATTAATTGGGTGAGAAAATGATAAATGACAAGGGTAATATTGTAAAAATCGTATGTGAAAGAGTAAAATCCGTATGTGAAAAAGTACGTCCCATAATACGGATTTTTCTTTTTTGGCCGAATTATTCACTTTCATTGTGATTCGATATTGTTTTTAGGGTTTTTTCTTCCCTGTAAAATACTTCCTTATATAGTTATATATGGGTCTTTGTAAAACAACTACCTTAATTTATTATATGTTTGTGTTAGGATATCTTATGTTTCCATTTTTTTGCTGAACACAATGAAAGTGAATAATTCGGCCAAAAAGTCAAGTTTCAATCATTGACTTTTATTTTTTCCAAAAACTACCTTAACTTGTTCATTCTTCACACAAAACTACCTAATTCCCTCCCCCCTCCCTCCCTCACTCCCTCCCTAAAAACTACATGACTTGGCTTTTGCCCTACTTTTGATTTTCTTTTTTGCCCAAATTTGATTCTCTTTTCTTATTACCGATTAAATGTATGTCTTGGTAATTTTCTCCGATTGCTTTATAACCAAATTATAAAAAAATTCAATTAAGCGCCCTCATTTTCTAAAATACTGCTCTTCCCCAATTTAGTTTTCTCAATTAATTGTTCATGTTGATAGCACAATTAAGATAAAATAGTGGGAGGTGGGGGAGAAAGAAATTGGGAAAAAAGTAATGGGATATTAGAAGATAATGTACCCTAGGGAAACAAGCGATGTACATTAGAATAATGAAAGACGCAAATTAAGATAACAATAAATAAGACAAAATAAACATAGACAAAATGAGACAATTGATAGATTTGAATTTGAAGATGGAAGGGCAAATAAGTGAAATAAATGAGAGAATTGATTAGCTAATTAGAGAAAATAATAATGGTTAAAAGAAACTTTAAATTATAGAATTAGAAGATAGATAGAAATTAAGAGAAATAATATTGAGAGAAAATAAGGTAACTTTAAAAAGTAAAGAAAAATAAAAAAAATGGCCCGTCCTATTTCATTTGTTGTTCCTCTTTCTCTTTGACACAAGAATTAAGGGAGTCAATTTGAACCACACAATACACATGACCCCACTTCAAATTAATTTTGGACCACACGAAGTTGTCCAAAAAAGGAAAGAGGGAACAAAACTAGAATTGGATGGAAAAGGAAAGGGGAACAACAAATGAATAAGGAGGGAGTAGGTCATTGGTAGTGCTTTGCAAATTTGGAATTTAAAGCCAAATTCGGAGAGTCAATGCCGCAACGTTGACAAAAGTTTTCCGGAATCACTTATTTGGTAGTTTCGACCACAAAATCGAAACATAAGGTAGCATAAAACAAAAAATAAATCAGAGGTAGTTGTTTTGCAAATACCCCTAAATATATGGTAACTTTTGACCCAAAAAACCCGGTTTTTATAATTGAATTTGGTTTCTTAAATGTAAAAGTTGTTGTGACTGACTGCAGGGCCGGGAGTTCTTCCCAGTGGAGCAATACCTGGACTTCCAGTTGCCTCTAGTACCTTGTCAACATTGGATGGAATTTTGAAAGCAGCTCCACCCGCACTTGGTGCATTTATTGCCAATCTTCCTGTCCTTGAAGGTGATAATTGAACTTAATCCAGAACACACAAATTTATACTCTGTATGAGATAGCCTTATATGTGACTGTTTGAGGGATATGTGAGACCAGCCCGTTAATTCTATATGAGGAATGAATAGGATCTGGGTCTCAGATGTCAGCCCGGCTTATCCAAGATTTCCTTAGTTCAAATTTGTCACTGTTTAGACCGGCTATTAGTATACAGGATGCAGTGTGAGTGGGAAGTGTGGAACTCTTGAATCTAACCTGCTTTTATTTGGTATGAATTTTCAACTACAAGTGATAGACTGTGTTCCTTTTCTCTAGCACCCAGAGAACATCATTTGGTGTTTCTCCGTTTTTATATTCTTCCCAATTTCCTTTTTGACAAGTTTTTCTTCTTCCACTTCTCTCTTTCCAAGTTTTTACCTTAGAATTATCAAGTAGTCCTAATAATGGTCATATAATTACTAAATATGGTTAAACCGAATTTACTAGCTCATTAACCATAGGTCCCAATTAAATAAACCACAACTTACCCTCCTTTCTCTTCCCCTCTTACGACCGTCCACCACTGTCGCAACCACCCCACTTCGCTGCCCATAACACTAGCTTCTCCCAGCACCATAAAATCACAAGTCAACTCTCCCGACTGCCCGAACACCTTCCACTATCACTCCCCCTCGTCGACCCCTTCTGTTTCTCTCTCCATGCTCCATCACAGCAAGCTGCGTAGTCCTTGCTCTTGTCATACCTTTTTTGAAAACTTCAATTTATTTTGCTCAAATATACTGTTAACAATTATTTTGCAAAAAGTAATATCATACGATTTCGACTATCATCTAATGTACTGTTGGTTTTTCGTTCTTCGGAAAGTTTGATGTTAGAGCTACTCCAGTGGAGGTGGGGTGGTTATTATAGTCATTACTAACTGAAAGTTGGCTTTTCATGAAGGCCACTTGCATTTTAATAGTATCTGTAATCTGGTAACAAGAAATGGGAACAAAAAATCGAGAGAGAAATAGTCGCAAAGATGTACTTTTTTATAAGAGTAAATTAGATTTTACTCCCTTTTGAAATCAAAATTTTTAAAATTACTCCCGTTTGAAATTTTTTGCTAAAATTACTCCCTAAATTGCATTTTTTGTTAAAATTGCTCCCAAACTCCACTTTTAACTTATTTCGTCTGTTTTTGAACTTATTCCGTTTGTGCCTTAACCTATCTATACTTTGAAAGGTATCACTATGTAGACAAATGTAGGGGGAGTTCAAAAATAGAGGAAATAAGTCAACTTAAATTGGAGTTTTGAAGCAATTTTAGGAGAAAATGCAATTTAAGGGACTAATTTTAGCAAAAAATGCAACTTAAGGGAGTAATTTWAAAAAWTAATTTCAAAAGGGAGTAATTTTAAAAAAAATGGTTTTAAAAGGGAGTAAAATCTAATTTACTCTTTTTATAATTATAAATAGAAATGAGTTTACTTCCTCTGTGTATTTTTAACTAGTTTCACTCTTTTTTCTGAAATGGCAGGCCCAGCACCTGACATAGATTTTGTTCTGTCAATTTGCCTGCAAAGCAACATTACAACAAACCACATGGTGAAGACATCCTTGCAAGTACCTGCTGGAGCTGCTTCTAGTATAAGTGAGCCTTCTGGTCAAAACAAGACTCGGCCTGTTCCAAGTGGTTCATCTGTGAGAATGACAAGAGATAGACAACCTGGAAAACGGAAAGAAATGGAGAGTATGTTCATCTGTACTTTAATTCCTATTACTTGATTACATTGCCAAATGGCCACATACCCTATGCATTGCAGTTTCATAACTCTTCCTTTTAGGTTGGATAATGACAAATTGTCATCTGTTTTGTGTTAGTGCGCGTAAAATAATTTCCTTTTTTTTTGCTGTATTGTTGCAGAATACATTTTTAAGAAACCTTTGACTTCGTATCGTAATTATCTTAATGGCAGATAGGGAGCAGTATGTGTATCAATGTAATGTCATCTCTAAATTCTCCACTAGTAGATAAAGAAGAGACACTCATGCCTTCCCATTACAGTGTATTGAAATCACTGTTCGACTGATTTAGTTTGTAAAATCCGGCTGATTCTAGATTCAGCTGGATAATACCACAAGAGTGGAAAACTGAAACTCTCCTTTATGAGTAATTGAGTATTAAAGCTAGTAGCATTGGACTGGAGACCTGTAACCTGTAGATAAGTTGAATCAACTCCATTCAATTGGTGTAATGGGTCCACCCAAATCGATGTTATCATCATTGCAGTTTACACCACCAGAGTTAATGACCTACTGATTCATAGCCCCTCAGTGCCCTTCATTTTCTGCCTTTTTTTATATATCAAATTAGGCCTCACTATTTTTGAAATAGGGTTCACCCCAGTCAGGCATGTACTAAAAGTTTGTTTAAGCATGCAAGAGTATTATGTGGTAAAGGGTTAGTCGATCCAAGTATTCAACCATTAAATTTCTATCTGGAAAACTATCTTACAAAGAATAACTAAAAAAAATTATTTTCTACGATTTGTTGGAGTAATGGATTTTAGATGGAGAAGCAGAAACAGATAAAGCAGAATTTGAAGCATAACTTTGGGGTGACTGAGCAGTATTTGTAAATTACCTCCCATACCGTTGGCCTAGAAACTGATGATAGATGTGCTCTTCTTTGTTACTTGAAACATTGTCTTAGATTTTTGAACTTATAGTCTTAAAGATTGCCCTGATACTTTAAAATCCTTAATTTACCAATCACTTGAGAATCTTGCTACTTTTCACATTCTGAGAGGAAATTTTAAAAAATCCCGAAGAATTCAGTGAATTGGATGAAGTATTTGTCAAAAAACTAAGACTAGACTACCTTCATGTAATTAGGTTAAAAATAGTCATGTGAATACAAATTCCAAGTAATGGTTTGTAAAAATTCATAAAAACCTTCTTTGGAGTGGTAGTTTGGACGTTGGGTTTCATGCAGTCCATAATTAAGAAATCTGATCCATTTGCAGGAAAAGACGATGATGATACAGCAAGTGTACAGAGCCAGCCACTTCCTAAAGACGCTTTTCGGATACGCCAAATGCAAAAAGCTCGCGTAGGATCAGCTCGTGGCGGAACTGCTTCACAAACAGGTTCAACGTCCTATGGAAGTGCCTTTTCAGGAGAACAATCTGGCAGTACTTCCTAATAAGCTGTTCCATTTTTGTATGATTAGCATTTGTAACATTATTATCTGTCCAATTTGTCCAGAGATAAACATGTCTTACGGCTCATTGGCCTTTAATTCTATTTAAGCATTTGTTGTATAATGTCCACAAATAATGAAATAATATCAATGTAATTTTCCAAAGCAATCAAGTTCAAACATTCTTAAACCTTAAGATTATTACTTGATTTATTGACAATTGTTTTACTGTTACTCCTGACTTTGGACATTCAACAACTCTCCTAGAGGGGTAGAGATATGTCTCATACTCCTATATGTATGGCGGAGCACGAATTGGTTATCTGACCTAAAGTGCTTGTTCGAATAAGATATCCATATTTGATCCAAATGTTTCGGATATCCAAAAATTTGAATCGGATGCGGATATACATCGGTTAATGTGAAATTTACTTGAATAAGTTATTTTCTTTTGACAATCTCATATTTTAGCATGTCAATATAATAATGTACTAGTATAGTTCTCGTGCAAATGCACGGCTTTTTTAGAGGAGGATATTAGAGTTTATAATAATTAATCGCAATTTACAGTAATTTAACTCATTTTGAAATTTAATGAG
>VHZZ01003939.1:58794-72014 GCA_009801015.1 Silene noctiflora
CAACCTCTTCCTCTTTCTCTTCCTATCACAACTCGATCAAATTTCTCCATTACTTTAATTATTATATATAAACTTGCATATTAACAAGTAATTAGCCCTCTTAAATGATTAGATCACATAAACTCTTTTATTTTTCATTGAATCAATTTTTTTTTTCAATTAGGGTTTGTTTTAATTGGGTTTTTCCCCCAATTAGAGGTTGTGTAGTAAGGTGGTTAGAAACGTTGATATCGAAAATGGAGCCGCAAGAGGAGGGTGGTCGGTTGTTAGGGTRGTTGACGRSGTTGTTCTGGGTRTGCGCGGTGGTTAGGGTGGTGGTGCGGTGACGGTGGTRYGATGAGGGTGGATAGMAGACGGCTGTAATAGGGAGTGGTGCGGTTGTTTGTGTTGGAGTGAGTGTCCTCAACAATAGTGCGTTCACGATGACGGTTTAAATATCGTTATCATAATCTCGATATAAGAATACACAAGGGATGATCCTTCGATAAAGTCAACTGGTCATCATTCATCGGTAATGATTGGCTATCTAGAGTTTGACATTACCGTCGTTTCGACGGTGGTGATCAGTTGATCCCTTTAATCACACCTTGGACAAATCCCTCTATTTGGTAAATTGATTGATCGTATAATGATACGGATTAATCGATACCTTAATAGGATGAACAATTTGAGAATAAGTATCTTAATATAATGCGATTATATAAGATTAATTTAGTAGATAAAATGTTATTACTAAATCGATTATATTGTTCACGGAACAATTTAATTTAGAATGAATAATTGAATACGATTACAAAACGTTGTGAATTGTATTTATTTGACCCATTATATTTACGTGTAATTGTGAATTACTAGGTAAATTTATTATACGTGATTATTTGATAAACGTATAATTATTTTATTAGATAAAATAAGTGTAATATGACAAATGGACATATTTATGTCTCAAATTACACATGACACATTATATACATTATATGGTAAAAATGAAGTCATAAAATGGGTTAATAATGGGTCCAAAAACCGGCACTCACATATAAAACATATAATGTGATTTTGTGTTTTATATTCTATAAATAACATAATGATGTTTATGTCATAGAATATATGCATGCTTATATTGATAAGGCAAATATGTAAGAGTGTGTAAGAGGTCTCCTCCCCTTCCCTAGAGGCCGGCTCTTACTTCCCATATAGAGAATTGTTTTCTCTAAAAATTATTCATTCCAATACATGCAAAAGTTTTGTGAAAACTCAAAAATATTATTCTCTCTTATTTTAGATTGGATCTAAAAATCTCTTGTTCATATTTCCAGCAAATAAAACCTCCCTATTTCCAGCAAATAAAAATCTCTTACAAGAACTAGATACATACTTGTACTAGGGTTAGGGTAAGATTTGTCTTGGGTTTTCTCCGATTGAGGGCTTCTATTCTTGGTGCCTTAGGAGGATCATCTTTTTGTGTTATATTGCTCAAGAACAATCCAAGTAGGAGACTTGGATTGTGCCCTAATTTAGCCGATTTGCTTATAT
Source organism: Silene noctiflora (assembly GCA_009801015.1). NCBI lineage: Eukaryota > Viridiplantae > Streptophyta > Magnoliopsida > Caryophyllales > Caryophyllaceae > Silene > Silene noctiflora. The sequence goes on from VHZZ01003939.1 coordinate 60,328, forward strand.
GTAAGTAAAACATTGTTTTTCTCTCAAATCTCTTCATGCATGCTAAGATCCTTTAAATTAATGTGTTAATTTATAAAATCATAATATTCACATAGTGTATGTGAGGTTCCTTCAGTTTGTGGTCGGAGCGGAGTGTGTGGTGTGTTTGGGATGAAGTCGGGTTGTCGGCTAGGGTGACGACTGGACTGGCGTGGGTTGTACGAACGACTGTGGTTGGTCTGGTGGTCAGGTGGTGGCGGGGAAGGAAGATGACGGGAGTTGCGTGTTTGTTGTGTTGTTTGTTTAATTTTTTTAATATTAAATAGTTGGGCTGATTGGCCGGAGCAATGTTGGTTGATGACCGGAGCATGAGATGAACGAAATTTCCTGTCTGAAGTAAGTGATGTTGATGGTGAAGGGAGATGAGGGAAGAGAGAAAAAAATCAATTGAGGGAGGGAATGAGTAAATGATAAGGGTAAAATTGTAAAAGACGTATGTGGAAGAGTAAAATCCGTATGTGAAAAAGCACGACAGTATTTTTAGGTGGTGGCGGGGAGGGAATGGGTAAATGATAAGGGTAAAATTGTAAAAGACGGAGTGTGTGGTGTGTTTGGGATGAAATAGTCTCTATGTTGGTTCATCTTTCCTTTTCGGTGCTAGTTGGGTATTGGTTTTCTTTTCCTTTTTAGATAAGTTTTGTGTGGTCTAAATTCAATTCCTTTTGGGGTTGAGTGTTTTGTGTGGTTCAAATTAATTTCATTAATTTTGGTGTGCAAAAGAAAGGAAACCAACGTAGGGACTATGAAGGAGTATATATATTATTTCCCAAAAATAATAATATTGTATTATATCCTATGTAATTTTGTTTTAACATTATACTCCGTATTTGGTATAACGAAAAGACTATGGTCCTGTTTGATAAACGACGGATTAATTTTAGCATAAGTAGATTGTAAAAGCAATTATAAATGACAGATTTTATCAAAATGTTTGACTAGCATATTATAATTAGCAGAATTAGTTTGGTGTTTGGTAATTGTCAGATTACGATCAGTAGATTGTTAGTTTTCTTTTTAAAATGAAGTAAATTTCTTATTTTAGGATATGCAATACGTTGTTTACCAAACACTAAAATTAACATATTGACTGGTCAAATATGTTAAAGTTCTTAAATATGCAAAAAATCGGCCAATATATCGTTTACCTAAGACCCCCCCCATATTTTCCTTAAGAATCTCAATTGCATATTATCTTTATACCCCTGTAATTTGTTTTCATAAACTTCACCGCCCCCACCATAAGATTAAATAAGGTCTCATTTGGTTGCCATATAGGAATTAATTTCCTAAGATTTTACAAAACACGCGAATTGTTCAAAACTTGTTTGGTTGCCATCCGGGAGCAGAAGTTCCAATTACCCCGTGGGCTAGATAATTAAACTCAACCATAATGGAAGAATTGAAAACTCCTTATTAAACAAATAAATTTCAGAGTGTGGAGTTTGTACTAATCTCCGAGACCACATATTAGTAAGCAAATCGTAAGAAAATGTTTTTCTATTTATTTGTTTGGTTGCAATCCGGGAGCAGGAGTTCCAATTACGTGGAAGAATTGAAACCTCCTTATTAAACAAATAAATTTCAGAGTATGGAGTTTGTACTAATTTCCGAGACCATATATTAGTTAACAAAATTGTAAGAAAATGTTTTTCTATTAATTTATAGCATATAAATTTTAAAAAAATGCTCTCGTTGAGAGTCGAACTCAAGACCTCCCGCTTACTAAACGGGTGCTCTAACCAACTGAGCTACGAGAGCTGTTGATGGTTAATCCTTACTGTAATTTCTTACCTCTATTATAATCTGAAAAACTCCTGGTAAAAGAAAGCTGAAAAACACTAGAGAGAAGACAGACAGCAAAAACAAAACTAAAATAAAAAATGGAGGACGATGAAGAAATTCCAATGGCGGTAAAAATCGAAAACCCTAATTCCATCAATCATCTCCAAAACGACGACGTTTCAGTCGGCGTAACTGTAATCACCGGTTACCTCGGCGCCGGAAAATCTACCGTAAGTATTTCGCGCACAGTAATTTCAAGTTTTCAACTGTAATTTGTACATGTAATTAGTTAGTTAATTAATTTTTTTATAATATAGTTGGTGAATTATATACTGAAGACGCAACACGGAAAGAGAATAGCAGTGATATTGAATGAATTTGGGGAGGAGGTAGGTGTTGAAAGAGCAATGATTAATGAAGGAGACGGCGGAGAAGACGGAGAAGAAGGTGCGGTTGTTGAAGAGTGGGTTGAGTTAGCTAATGGTTGTATTTGTTGTACTGTTAAACATAGTTTAGTTCAAGCATTGGAGCAACTAGTTCTAAGCAAGCAGAGGTTTGTTAGTCATCTTCTTGTTGTGATCGGTGTTCGTTTGTTCGGGTTTTTGTTTTTGTGAGTGTTATTTGTCGTGTTTACGAGTTTTAGTTGAGCAAGGTTAGTTAGTGTGTTAGCTAACCTTCTTCTTAATCATAGTTTGTGTGCTTGTTAGACCATTATTCGTTTTCTTAAATTCCGGCGTTTGGTGATTTTGTTGAGTGTGTTTTGAGTGAGGTAGTCTGATGAAAGTCTAGTTGAGAATTGAGATATGAAGAGGTTTTTAAAAACGAGTTAGACTTGTCGTAGGATGAGACTGTCTCAATTTTCACACTATTTATATATATTCTAAAGGTTGTTGTTAATGACGAATTGACGATGTATTGATGTCATTTTAGTGGTTTGAGCCATTTCAGTACGTGAAATTGCTATACCTTTCAAATCTGTGCTTATGTCCTTCATGTCCGCTTGTCCTTTTCCCTATTGTGTGTAATGGACTTGTGTATATGTGTTTAATAAAGTGTGCACATAAGATAGTATGATTTGTTTGCTGGTTTAGCTGATTGACGGCCTCCGGAATTTCATTTGTATTTACTGATCATTTTGACTGTTGAATGCTTGTTGAGCCACTTAAATCCAATTCTTAGTGGATCCTCAAAGCCGTGCTATGTGTCTTGTGGCATCGTAGTTGGAACTTTTGTTGACTTGGTGGTATGGACAAGTGAGAAAGTGAAGATCAGTTGGTTATTGACTTAGAGTATATGGCTGTCAGGCTGTGTAAGGGTTGATGATCAAATTATCAAGTAATAATGCTCAGCAACGCAGCTAGTGTAATGCGCAGAATAATTTTGACTCCTGGCATGAAAAAGAATGATGTCTTACAAGTTACTCCTCAGTGAAGCTTGACTAGAAGCCATTAGCTTTTCTAGTGTCTTTGTGTTGCTGATGCACTCTTGTGTCCTGTCAACTGAAAACGCTTGGAAGCATATAGAGCTTTTGGAAACTCTTGATAAACACATAAACCTTATTGGCGAACCTTAGTCTCAAATGAAATAATGAAAATTGATCATCAAAGCCGGTGTTAAAATATGTCGAGTAATTTTTTTATGTGATGAGGGCTTGAGGCTATATATAAAAGTGGGCTTTGCTGATATCTCTTTTACGTAGTCTAGCTTCTCTTAGAGTCTTATATTACACAGTAAAGTGTTCAATTTGGTGTTAGATTGTCTTTGTTATGTACACCGTATATGATTTGGCCCTCTTGTTTCTTTTGCTTTAGAGTTAATAACATGAAGTCATTTTCTGTGTTGTGTTTGAATCCACATGTAAAGGATTCCATATTTATTTTTTGATCCCTTTGACTTCATAGAATTGATCATATATTACTAGAGACCACAGGATTGGCAAACCCTGCTCCTCTTGCTTCTATCCTCTGGTTGGATGATCAGCTGGAGTCTTCTGTAAAACTTGATTCCATTATCACAGTAAGTTCCATCTTATGATATTTAATGCTTTAGTGTGTCTCGTGGTTCTGCATTTTGATGATCTAATTTTACCTTTTCAATTTATCTTCTTTAGAAACATACACGGAGTCAGATTATTTAACTGTTGCGCATTTATGTAAAACTTAAACCTAAGTTCATTCGTGGTTTTCATACCATCTCAATAAAAGTATGCTTCTTTCTCTTAGGTTGTTGATGCCAAGAACCTTCGTTACCAGCTGAAGCAACGTGACGACTCATCTTCGTTTCCTGAAGCTTTCCATCAAATAGCTTTTGCGGTAATTGTCTTCTGCTTCTTGCAACTGCTTGGTTTCAAGATAATAGTCTCACATGTTTCCTGTTTTATTGAGCATGGTTGCAGGATGTTGTTATACTTAATAAGGCTGACCTGATGTCTCCAGAGGACGGTACTATTGAGGATTTGGAGAAGGATATTCACAAGATCAATTCACTCGCTAATATTATTCGCTCTGTTCGCTGTCAAGTTGACTTGTCAAAGATATTGGATTGTCGTGCCTATGACGCTGCTGTTAGTTTCGTCGAGATTATTCCTTGCTTTTGAATTCTACCATCACTTCATATAATGATGGATGTTTTTCATAATATGGGATTGTTTATTACAGCATGCTACACATTTGGAAGCGTTACTTCAAGAAAACAAATCCATAACTACCGGGGATCTTCATGATGCAACTGTGAGGACTTTATGCATTTCTGAGCCTCAGTCAGTTTCTCTTGAGAAGGTATTGTCGTAGATACCTGCTCAGTGCCATTTCTATGGGAGCTTTCTACATTGTACTATTATTCATAAATATTACTCGATGTGAAATTAAAAGGTGCGCACATGGCTTGAAGAGATCCTTTGGGACAAGAAAGGCAGCATGGATGTTTATCGTTGCAAAGGAGTTTTAAGAATAGTTAATTCAAATGAACTCCATACCCTTCAGGTATAGTCTCTCATTCTCGTTATTCGTTGTGATTCAATTTTCCTCTTAGTTATTCTCATAGTTCATGTGTAATAATATCACTCGAATTCTTTGATAATGTTTTACAGGCTGTGAGAGAAATATATGAGATTGTTCCCTCTCGTGCATGGCGAGTAGAAGAAAGCCAGATAAACAAAATTGTATTCATTGGTAATGTCTACTGATCTAGTTAAACTGGTTTTGTTACAACCGTACAACCCCTTCGAGCTTATTTAATCCCTCGTATCACTTTCAGGTCAAAATTTGGATGAAATTTTCCTGGTTGATTCTTTCAAAACTTGTAAAGCAACTTGTTAAACATCAGGTGATGAATGTTGCTCCATGTCCTCGGCATTTTTATCAGGTGACGACTGCTGCTCCATGGCCTCAGCATTTTTATGACTTTAGGGCCAAGCAGAGTGGTGCGCCAAGAGGAGTTAGCCCACGTTTGTCGAGGTTGTTTTTTTTCGCAGTTGGCTTCATGAGCAAAAACTCGGGAAATTTGTGCAGAATTATGGTTTTGTTGGCTCAGTTCAAAAGATTGACCCACAATTTTATACGAGTGCTCGTATCAAAAGAAAATTACCCTTGGTGTGCTGTGTTAGATGTTAATTGGGGAATGGGGATCATGAATGCACGGTTCGTCTTATCATCTAGAATTGCGTCCACAGATCAATGTACAATGTTCGATATTGAAATTCTAGCTATTGTCTGATTTTATTGTTCGTTACTGTAAGAGTTCTAGTGTGGAATTTTGATATACGATTATCACATTGAAATAATTCACTTTGGCGCGGAGTTTGAGCCAAAATTATTTGTGTTTTAAGGATTCTCAAGTTTCGTTTTGTGATGCAAGAGTTCGTTTATTTTCGGTCAATTAACTCAGGGGTAAATAATCGACGCAGATATCCAGGACATGACAATACAGCGTAAATAATGGTAAAAGAATTTGTTATTGCCAATGTTATCTGCCTTTTGCTGAGTATTGATCAAGCCGGCCAAAGCTGCCAAATTGTCGAAGTGAAAAAGAAAGGGAGGGAAAGACCAGGAAGAATCGCGAGTTTAGTTTAAAGCTAATTTGTTGCTAACGGAATTCGAAATCAGGTCATGAATAACTAAATTCTATTCCATCTTATCTTTATTAATACAATAACATTTATAGAGTATAGAATAAACCACGTCATAAATCAAGGGTGCAAATTCAATAAATAAAAAATAGAAAAAGCAAAGTACAATTCCATTTGCGTGCATAGGATGCGTATAAATTAGAGTAACAAAATAGAGTGTGAAGTTCACTGACTCACAAGAACGTGAAATACTGAAATCAGGAACAAAGTGAGAAGAATCGCGGGTTTAGTTAAAAGCTAATTTGTTGCTAACGGAATTCGAAATCAGGTCATGAATAGTTAAATTCTATTCCATATAACTTTAATAGCTAAACCTAGCTAACACAGATCATTTATCGACTATTATGTCTCATCTTTTATTCTCTATTACACTCAAATCCCGTCTCCCGACACAACCCGTATGGCCGTATGCAAAATAGGCAAAGATATAGGATGAGATACGAAATTATTCTCTATTACACTCAAATCCCGTCTCCCGACACAACCCGTATGGCCGTATGCAAAATAGGCAAAGATATAAGATGAGATACGAAAACGAGACGGATAATCTCATAATCTTCCGTAGTTTCACTAAGACAAATGTTCGTTACTACTCCGTAAACAACAGTAACAAATAGCACTACACAGGTATGTATCCCTCTTTCTCCTCCGCCTTCGAACCCTAATTAATCTATTTCAGTTTCAATTATAACTCGATAATTCTATGAATTAGAATTTAGGGTTTGTGATTCCGATGTTCTTCCCCTTCCCTTTAATGTTTTTTCACTGGCATTGCTTTGTAATAATTGTAGTACTAGTTGCTTTTTAATTTCTGGAGTTGTTATTGCTCTTGAATTTGATGTGCATGACTTTCATTTGATGTAATAGCTCGGGTTGTGATGTAAATTTAGGGTTTTTTTTTATTAGAAGGTGAAATTCTTGAGATCAATTATTAGAGGATTAGTGATGCAGAGATAAGCGAGAAATTTTGGATTATATTGTTATTTCTTGATTTTCGGCGTCGATGATTGATTTGGGATTTTGGGTTCCAGGGTGATTGAGTGAGTTGTTGGTTTGAACTTAATTTTGATTTGGGGTTGGACTGTAAAGCTGATCATATGCAGAATTAGAGCAATTTTAGCGGTAGCATAATGAAATTGATTCCTGTGCAGTCGCCGTCTTTGGAAGAAAGGTTGGAAGGCAGGCACAAATTATGAATAGAGGATGTTGTGGGAGTTTAAACGGGCTCTAAATGGTCAACCGGCTTGCTTCAGAATACTCTCGGTTTCCTTTTGTGTTATTGTCGTAAAGAAGAGTATAAATGGGGGATAGGAATGTTGGATTGTTGTCTTTACCCTTTTTCTTTTGGTTGGAAAGGGATAGGCAGAATTCGGCGATTGAAGGTTGATTATAATACATAGAAGAAAACTTGAAGATGTTTTGAGCTCTAGAATTAGAGGATTATGTATCCTGAATAGGAATGCAAATGACTTGTGTTGCCAACTTATGATGCTTCTTTACTGGACATAAAGTCGGAATAGGATTTGAAGCAGGGGTGGGTTTTTAGGGGTTGCGAAGTAGTACTACAGTATTGCAAACTAGAAAAAGAATAGAGATTTTAACTAAAATTTAAATTTCCAATTTTTCCATTGCTCTGCCACTGCCTGGACATGAAATGTTTTAGCTTTCACTTAGATATTAGGGATATTCTACATGGTACCCCTCAATTTTTCGACTTTCTACATGGTACCCTTACACTTTTAAAAACATACATGGTACCCCTAATTGTTGTCATTATCACTAAGTGTACCCCTAAACTTCATTTTCTGTCAATTAAACTCAGTTTTAGGCGTTAAGTAATTACTTGGACGCGTAACCAAGCTTGTCATTTATCATCCCAAGACATAAGGACTATATTAGGCTCAATATCCATCTTTGGACGTGATAATTTGCAGGGGATCAATAAATTTTCCGTCAAATTTTTTTTAGCCCATATATATCAATAAATATTAGGATCGAGACGGATATTGAGCCTAATAGAGTCTTTATGTCATGGGATAATAAATGACAAGCTTGGTTACGCGTCTAAGTCATCATTAACGCCTAAAACTGAGTTCAATTGATGGAAAATAAAGTTTAGGGGTACATTTAGTGATAATGACAACAATTAGGGGTACCACGTATGTTTTAAAAAGTGTAGGGGTACCATGTAGAAAGTCGAAAAATTGAGGGGTACCATATAGAATATCCCTAGATTATATCTGTATTCTGTTTCGTCTTTCGAGGTCACAACAATTTTGCTCTGCTGATTTACTCATTAGGCTACAAGCTTCTCTCGAGAATTAACTTCTAAACATCTGTGGAAATTTAACAAGTTTGTTCCGAGCTTCTAGTCTTATCTGTGGTTGTTGGTAGAAGAATTTCTGTTGATTATGAATTGTTTGGAGTTGAGTCATGTGAAAGTGTGTGACAGTATAAAGCTGAGGTCATGCTTCAGTTAGCCCTGGTTCTCCTAGGCTTCAAAGAGCAATTCCTTGTGGGAAATGTTCAGGGTGCACAATTGCACATACTATGTATTTTTCTCTGTTCATACTTTTGCACGAGAAATAAGGAGCGCACTAAAATCTGGATGAAATAAAAATGGGCTAAAAGTGTGGGTCAGAAGTTATAAATGAACACATATAACATACTAAAATCGGAAGATTCAAAGTAAAAAGTTTATCAATGGAGGACAAAAGAAATAGATGTTGCATTGCAGGGATGGCCGTGTGGGTTGAAATCTATTCTGTAATCTTTCATATATGAGTTTATGCAGGTAACTATAGCATTGCATGACTCACTTACTTGTGTGTATGTTTTGTTTTTCCAGAATCAAAGGTTCGTTCATCTTCTCAAAATGATGAGCAGAAGAAAAGCTGTGGGCAAGGGTGAGGCTATGGCAGCTCACTATGCTTTCGGTCCTAATGAAGATGACATGATTATAAAGCACAGGCTTCTGACACGAACAACCACTACAAGGGGTGAACCTCCCTTAAAAAAGCTACAGAAGAAATTCACCTCCTTAGTCGTGGAAGTTGAAAAGGACTCGGATAATTACAATGATTGTGAGAGACTTGCAAAAGCCTTCCTGCAAGAGCTTACAACTTTTGAGATCCCGCTTCTGAAGAGCAAAGCAGTCGTTGATGCTAACTTGAGGGAGAAGGAGAATTTCAATGAGTTGAAGGATGAGATTAATAGCCAGATTCTTCAAGTTCAGACAGAAATCGAAGACCTAAAGAAACTCCTTGAAGCTAGTAAAATTGAAAGACAGCATAAAGAGGAATGTGAGACCATAAGAAAATTGATTGCCATGCAACCGCCTAGATCAGAAACTGAGAAGATGATTGCAGAACTTGAGAAAGAGATAGCTGCCTTGGAAGCAGAAGATACAGCTACGTCTAGGCTTCTAGAGCTTCGCAAGAAACAGTTTGCCCTTCTGTTACATGTGGTATGCCATCGCTCTGTCTTTTTACTTTTCTCACTTGTCATTCTTAATTTCTTACAATTATCAGTGATCAATTTAAAGAAAATGTGTTAAATTTGGTCTTTGACATTAAAATGAAGATTTGATATCAAGGTAGAGGATTATTGGAATGGAAATTTTTTTTCAAGTAATTATGGGTCACCTGGAAGTAGTAGTATCTCCTTATTCAACAAAGGGGTAAGGTTGTGGACATCCGATCTCCTTTACCTCGCCATGGTAGGGAGCTTTTAAGCATGGTATTGAATTTAAGTTTGATAATCTCAGAATTGAGTGTAACAACCTGATCTATTCTCGTGATACCTCCTCAAAACACGTTCTCAAGAACCTGCAAATTCATGATAACTCGGTCGTGACTCAGTATTGCATACGAGATTTAATACCATGCTCTTAGACTCAGGTAGTGTTGTTGGTGTTCTAGCAGTAAACTCCGAAGTAGGAATGGTTTACTTTACTAAAGTTGAACGGTAGCCAATTATATTCCTGGACAGCCAAATATGAAAAGGAGACTAATAAATTTGAATGCAGTGAGTATCAATTCTCAACAGATAGCGTGTTGATAATATCTTCATCTAGTTGTCGACCTTTGCCAGAATGTTGTTTACAGTATGACTATCCATCAAATGACTAGCAGACACTATCTTGATTCTTGATCGATTTTATTTGTATAGGTTGATGAGTTGCAAGCTACAATAGAGGATGAGCAGAGGAGCCTAGCTGAGGAGATTAGAAATTTTTCAGAAGAGCAGAAGATTGGTACTGAAAATCCTGGTGGGAGCACAGATGCCATGGCTGTCGATTAACAAATTAATTTCTTTGTACTGCCTAGGGATGTGTAAACAGCTCAAGATTGTGATCAATTTAATCATCATGATCGCACTCTTAGCTGAAGAACGATCTTGTAGGACAATTAAAACGATAATGTAATTTGACTTTTTCTTTCTTTTGTGGAAATACATCTATTGAAAATTTACGTCATTCCAAGACGTTCAAGGATCTAGAAAGCCATATCGTCATGGTTCTTTGTTCGTGTTTAAAATAACTGCAGAGGAAGGGGGAGCTATTGGTGTGAGAAATCCAAAGTTCATTTTCAGGTTGGGTTGTAGCCTGTAGGGCCATCTGGCTGTGTCAGTTTCGGGTTCACAGAAGTCAGGCAGGTCCGGACAGATCAATATGGGCTTTGAGTCACTTATTGGATTGGGTTATTTGAGTTCGGTTATTTTGCCGGTGTACCTCCCTAAGCAAAATACCCCTTTATTTGTGGCATGTAATCATACTTCCGTACATCATAGTTTTCGGCTGAAAATTGCCTCGCAAAAAGAATCGAGCTCAATTGAAGCTCGATTCAATCATAACATCTTCTGATTTTTCCAAATCCAATTTTATCAGATGTTCCGGAAGGGATAGAGGGAGTATGTGACTAGGGTACTAATGATTTTGTTTATACTAGTTTTAAACCCGTGCAAAAAATGCACGGGTTCGCTAATAAAAACTGAAAGGCAAATATATATCGATTTTACTTATAAATGTTGAAATATTTTTTATTCTTTTTATTAGTCTTAAAAATATTATGTTTTTAACATTTTTTTCATATGGTAAAATTTATATTGTCTGAAATCGAATGCTAAAAACCTTTAAAAGTTGGAAATTAGTAGATCTAATAATATCATTACTTGGTAATTTCTTGAATTAAAGCTATAATTATTTAATGATTATTKTTATGTTATATCTGATTGAATTTATTCTAAAAAAAAAAAAAAATAAWTATCAATTCATGTAAATTTATAATTTTTTGAATATTTAGAGCTAGTATGTTAAACTTTTAAAAATATTTCATAAATAAATTAAAAAATTTATTGTTAATTTTTCTTATGGAATTTATATTTATATTTAAACTTGAAATAAAATGATTTTTATAAGTAGTGGGGATAGTGGGCTAATAGTTTTTATTTTTAATCCTAAAATTAAGTGACCAATCACATGCTCTTAAATGACTACGATCGACTGATTAAAAAATAATAAACAATCTAAAAAAAATGCCAGTATTAAAAACAAAATTGAAATCATTATAACCAGAATCAAATACATCAAGAAATTCGTTATGAACYCTATACTATATTGTATGGATAAAAAAATTGTTTTCAATAAAAACAACCACAAATCTTCATAAACCCGTATTAGTATATGACCAAATAACAGGTGATGTCCCCAAAATCTATATAAAACACACTAAAACTAAAC
>VHZZ01003939.1:90228-111194 GCA_009801015.1 Silene noctiflora
CCACGCCCACGAGACAAAATAAGGCGTCATTCCCATTTGACATTTTAACAAGTACATCCACCTTCTAAGGTTGTATAGCTAAATCCTTCCCCCTATCAGTCAGTCGGCAGGTATAATGTTTGGTGTCCAAAGCCATACCAAGTATTAAAATCTAAAAACAAGGCATCTCTCCCTTTAGCCTTTAATTAGCACATCCACCTACTCAAGATTCTATAGCTAAATGCATTCCATTCCAGCTTAACTGCAAGTACGTCTTTTGGTGTCTGACACTTGAACCCCTTACACACAACCACAAAAATAAGATGCTGCTCCCATTTAACCTCGTAACCAGTATATCCACCTTCTTAAAACTCTATTTCTAAACCCTTTCAGACCACCCGCAAAGCGTTTATGACTTTCTGTGTCCAAAGCCTACCCACTTGCACAAAAGAATATGGCAACGCTCCCGTTTAATCCTTAACTAGCATCCAAGCATTGATGATACTAGATAACCAATGAAAACCGCCATACAAAATCTACTCTACACGGTACCTAACAAAAATATGACCTTAAAGACTACTACTAATAAGAAGTCTACAAACAGATGTTTCAAACCAGCTAACAACAAAGATACACTTGGCCGACCTACTTAAAATCAGGCTTAAATCTAGAGGATTCCTAGGATCCTAAACCACAACTCGTCTCACCCTAGGGCCTAGACTAGTATGATCATCATCGAACGTGGCAAAGTTTCAAATCACTAAACTAGTAAACTTTGGGTCCAATGTAAGGCATCAATAAATATTGTTGGTTCTAGTTAAAAAAAGTGTTAAAGGATGTCCCAAACCTGATCATGGCCATTRCTACTACACCTCACAAACCTACATAACATCGGTGGATCTACATTAAACCACTTGAAATCCCTGAATACCCAAAACCTAAATTCCTCCCCTATCGCATTTTGCTAATTCACAAAAAGATGATTAAAATCTCCTCCCTCCGACTCTATCATTTGTTTACTTTGTGAGCAAACACTCGAAATCCCCGAATACCCAAAACCTAAGTTCATCTTCTCTTTCTTAAATTACTAATTCGCGAGAAATCATAAAATCTACTCCCTCCGTCCCTATCACTAGTTCACGTTTTTACTCTTCGTGAGCGGTATTTTAATCAAACGTAAACAACAGAGCGATACCGTAAACAAGATTTGTGGATTACATAGAAGTCCAATTGCATACTAAAAACACTTAAAACAGCAACAAWTTGACAATTAAAACGTAATGTAATGACTAACAGGAGAGATGATCAAGGAATTACCAGATCTTTGATAAGCTGAATCGCACGATCGATTACTTTTGWTGGATCAATTTCGATTTCAATTTTCTAGGGTTTTACTGCTTTATGATTTTAGGATTTAGGAATATTAGATTAGAAATGGAACGCCAGGTAATAGTCCTATTATATCAATTGGATGGATTAACTTTTTTTCGTTTTTTTGTCCGTGGATCCGGTAAACGGATCAATCGGTTCGGATGAGTTTCAATTCAAATACTTGAATCGAGTCGGCTCAATTTAGTTGTTTTGTTATCAAGTTATTTACGGTTGATGATTAGAATACGACAGTAAATATTCGGGTCAGATTTGATTGGGCCGGTCAATCGGGTTGGAGGTCAGCTTTAGGTTTTAGATTGGGTACGGCCATGTTGTTCAAGATTAGTTGGTTTTGCCAAGTCTATGGAGTTTTTTTATACAAGTATAATATTTTACATATACATAATTTAATCAATACATGAATGTTCACTTCACCTAAAGTACTTCGTTTATCTTCGTTATTTGTTTATCTTTGTCTTGGCACAAAAAAAAAGAAATGCAACACCTCGGGCCAAACCCTGGGTCGAGAACGGTCACTCACAGTAACTCGTCAGGCTGTCAGGCTGTATACATGACCTACATATCAACAAGGGTCATTTTCAGTGCATTTTTTCCTCACTCGTGCGTATCTCGGGAATCTTCCAAGGGCACTCATCATAAAAATATTTTGAAATGTCGTGAAGAGAGATGTCGTGAAGTAGAGACAAATGAGGAAAGGAAATGACTACTCAATAGAAGGGATTTGAGTGGATCGTTCTTTACTCTGAGTTGGAATTGGGCTGGATTTGGTCAATTCCATTTCCAAATTTTGTAGGTAGCCAAACAGTAGAATTGGCCCAATTCTATAATTCATTTCCGAATTTCAGTTGTCAAACAGGCCCTTAAAAGAAAAGTTAATAAATATTTATAATAAAAATATTCATATAATATAAACATTAAAATTAGACGAAAAGAAAAACGAGTTTAAACAAGGCAACGAGCTTCCGATTATGCTTGGCTCGAATTCTGAAACGCATACACTTAACATCTACTCGGGACTGAATCACGAATTTAAAACACTTTTTTTTGGTGTTGACCAGGAGTATCCCTATCGACAGTTGGGGCAATCTCCTTCGGATACTGAAGGCAATTGGGTTGACCCCTCCCAAATTTGGCCTTTTCAACGAATTTAAAACACTTTGGTAAGACTGAAACGCTCCTTTCCGAACTTTGATCGAACCGATTCTAATAAAGTCAAAGCAACGAAAGTCAAAACGAAGAACAAAAGGGAGAAAAAAAGAGGGAAACATCTGATACTTCGTAGTAACGACGCCATTGCAGTATTTTACACTGAACCATAGCAGCTACATACAGGTATGTATCCCTCCCTTTGCTCAAATCTTTAACCTAATTTCATTATTCTCTTAATTACTGCGTAGGGTTTATGTTTCTGATTTTCTTACCCTTTCTTTGTTAATTAGTTTTCTCTAATTATTAATTTGTGTTTGTATGCTGGTTGATTGTTAAATTCTGAAGAAATTATTAGTTTTTAGTGGATACAAATATATTTAATTTGATTTTTGAGGTGGGTTTTGTGAATTTTTCTAGGGTTTTGTTTATATAAGGTTGAAATTGAAATACAATATTTTAGAAGTATAGTGAATTGGAGATTAGAAACTTTGGACAATTGTTGTATTCATATTAGTTATGCAATATAGTAGTAGTGACTTACGAAAAGTCGAAAGCTTTCACTAAAAAGTTCGTATTTTTCATTGCTTTTGAGGTGCAATATTCATATTGGATCATTAAGAAACTGCCTCTTTGTGTTGCTAATACATGTGTAAGGTTGCGTACATTTGACCCTTTTACCCTACAAGTCGCATGAGCTGTTGAGGCATTGAGGTAATGTTGTTATTGTTGTTGTTGTATTGCTTTGTGGGCGGCAGGCAGCAGCCCCGTTGCTATGCCACTGGACTCATGTGCGAATGCATTTTTAACTGTCATTAAAATGCTGGTTCGAGCATAACATTGTTCTTTGTACGTTGCATTATAAAGATAATATATGCAAAGAAAGAAAAATAAGTAGAGTATGCTTGTGATTTCGATGGTAGCGTGTATTGCATCGTGAATCATAATCTTTTGTTTGTATGATTGTCATGAAAGGAATTAGAAGGATAGGGGATACGATTGTTATCTTTATCCGTTTTCTATTCAGTAGGACGGGGATAGGCGGGTTTAGGTGATGGTAAGGCTTATTAAGATTACTAGAAGGGAACTTAAAGAGAGTTTGAGTCCGAAAATTGTAAAATGCAAACATATGCATTAATATTTTAATATTAGTCATTCGACAGCGCTCCAAGGGCCTTTCTTTCCTAGAGATGAATTATTTCATCAGCTTTTACCTAGATTATATGAATACTGAATTTTGTCTTTCTGAGTGCTTTGAGACAGTGATTGATTAGGTTGGGAGTCTTGGGACTATTGATGCTTGTAAGTTAGTCACTAGGCTGGCTCCCGTAACATGTTTTCTCCTGATGATAACTTCAAAACATCGTTGGAAATTTAAATACTTTGTTTTAGAAGTCTAATTTTATGAGGATTTCAAGGTAAAATATGCATCTTATTCTGCTTGTACATTTCATGGATGTAGAGAAGTTTGAGTATGCTATAAAGTTTGTTGCTTTTGGTTACTGTAGCTAAGATCTCTGTACATACATGTTCATGCTGAGTTTGAGTCGGATTCCGTGTTCTTTAAAATATGTAAAAACTCTTGTGATGTTTGTTCCTTCTGAATCTTTCCCATATTGGAAGGGTTTTGCTGTGGCTTTTAGGAAGTAAAATGGATCTCTCCCTTTCCTTTCCTTCATTTCTCTCCATCACAAGGGAATTTTCCCACTGGCTTTCCCTCGAAATACATTCATCCAGACAAAGAGCAAAAGTGTTTGTTTTCAGCAAGATGAGTCAAATAAATTTGTGCCTACCATAGTGACATGCTTCTTGTTGAGTAGTGTATGAGAACACACTGGCCAAATGTTGGGATGCCAACTTTTATGTGACATGTATGTGGCTGGTGTCGCTATTTAGTTATAGCTTTTTCTATGAATTAGGGGTACTACATGCTTCCGTTGAGGAGATTGTAACATTTAACTTTGCAGCAATTGGAAAAGTTGCTGCTTGTGACTATTCGCTGTGACTGCACAATGTGTTTCTTGCATTTTGATGAAGTAAGTAATTAAGGGTCATTCTGTGTTAAGTTGTTAAGTAATCTCCATGTTTAGCAAATGTCATCATCACGGGACTACACCTTAATTCCTTAAGGCATTGTTTCGATAGAATTTTAGTGAAGGGAAGGAAGAGGGATGGAGGGAAGGGAAAGGAAAGCATTGAGCTTCGGTGTTTGCCCTCCAAATCTTTCCCTTCCTGATTGCATCCCTCCCTCTCCCTTCCTGCCGTTTCCCTTTGAATCCTCCTGAAAAAGGTGCGAGTTTTATTTTTTGTGAATTCTGTCAAGGTTGCATCTTGTTAATAGGTGCAATACTGCAATCTTTTCCTCCTTTCTCTAGAAAGAGCTTATTCACAATTACGAAGGCTTCCAATTTCTTATTCTCAGCCATAAGGAGGGTTGGACTTTTTTTCTCGTTCCCTGTGTACATAGATGCCCTCTTGATTAATCGATGTTCTTAAATCACCACTTTTAAGGCATCACAATTTTCTTCTTGACATTTTACTTTATTTTACGTTATTTTCTCAATTTTGGTTTTGATGTTACTACAATTCTCAGTGTTCATCACACTGATTCATTCTGTTTGAATTTCAGTAGAGATTGTGGAACTAAAGTAGTTGACATTCCAGTGATAACAAAAATCCATTGTTTTTCCTGGAAAATGGCATTGGTAGTGATCTGTGGGCAACCGTGTAGTGGTAAATCAACAGCTGCAACATGCCTAGCTGAAGCTCTGAGAGATTCAGAATCGAACCCAACTGTCAGAATAATTGACGAAACTTTGTTCCATCTTGATCGCAACCAAAGCTATGCCAACATGCCTGCTGAGAAGAATTTGAGAGGGGTGCTGAGGTCTGAAGTTGATAGATCTACTTCTAAAGACAGTATTGTGATAGTAGATTCGTTGAATAGCATAAAAGGTTACAGATACGAACTATGGTGTTTGGCACGTGCAGCTGGGGTTAGATACTGTGTAGTGTACTGTGACGTTGAAGAAAGTGATTGTCGGAAATGGAATGAAGAACGCAGAAACAAGGATGAACCTTCTTATGATGAGAACATCTTTGAAGATTTAGTAAGAAGATTCGAGAAACCCGACAGTAGAAACCGATGGGATTCTCCTCTATTTGAGCTTCATCCATCTAGAGACGGGATAGACAAAACAGCACCTGCCATGTTAGATGCAGTCTCTTACTTGACCAAAAAGGTGGACTCCAGAACGAAGGATGTCAAAGTCTTACAACCCACAATCGCCACACAGAGCGCACGACCGTCCCAGGCAAATTCCCTCTATGAAATGGACCGGGCTACACAGGAGGTGATGACTGCCATTGTAGCAGCCCAATCACAAGCACTTGGAGGACCTTTGAACGGAATCTCCCTTGGCCCTGGACTACCAGTGATTAATGTAAGGAGTTCAGTTGGATTACCAGAATTACGCAGATTGCGCAGAACTTTTATAAAACTGACAGGACAAACAAGCTTAAGTGGCAACCCTCCTCCTGCAGATGCCGAAAGTGCAAAAAGGATGTTTGTGGATTATTTGAATCGGGAACTCGGAGTTTAGCATTAGAACTGGCAAAACCGACCTTACCTACATGACTCAGCCTGAAATCCAAGTGGCCCGTTTGCCAAGTCTACTAGTTATGAGTTATGACACACGGATTTCAGCCAAGGTGCTTTAATGTTGAAGCAGAATACCCTCCCTTATCATGTACCCTGCACCCTGTACACATTATAGAACAATTCCCGGTGTTATTTCTATCAGTTTTATCAGAACAATTTGTATAACTGATTTTGAGCTTCCTGATTTGAACTTYACATTTGCTTCCCTAGACGAGKTCACAGTACAGTGATCTCACATTAAAGCGAGAAATACTTTGGTGGGGAGTTGATCTAGCTCAACTCGAGGTCTCTAACTCTACTGTCAGAGACCCTGTTATCATAAGAAACTCAAAACGGAAGTGTTTATATGTTTACTTTTAATTTTCAGCTATGAGTATCTAATATCTACTTAGTCGATATTTTTTTCATAATTACGGCTTTTATTCAAGACCTTTTAAAATAACGTAAACGCTTAACTATGTCGTAATTAGAGATGGTCATCAGCACGAGCTGACCCGCCCGGTTTATCCCCCTAGCAAACAGCCCGGCCAGGCCCGCCCTCCCTGGCCTGGGCCGGGTCACAATACCCAGACCCAGCCCGCCTATGATCCGCCCCCAGCCCGCAGCCTGCCCCAGCCCGCCCGGGCTAGACACACTCCCAGCCCAGCCAAGCCTGCCCTCCGCCCTAGTCTGACCATAAGAGTCCGGCCCGATGCCACCTCTAGTCGTAATATAATATACGACCGCATAATAATAACTTATGCATATCGTCATGTACAACAATCATACAAGAGATCAACTGTTTATTACCAACTCTATCTAAATCGGATACAAGAGCTTATAAATTAAGACGGTCTTAAACAAGAAATGACGTTAACCAAATAGTTGTGCAATGTGCATGCCGTTATGTATACCTACTTTTTATTCGACCTAACAACATTTATAAGTGGAAAGTGTGGTAGAAAAAGTTGCCAAAATATATATAAAAATAAATAAATAAATAATAAAACATCCACGTCAGTGTATTAAAATAGTAATTGATAAAAAGAGAAAGGGTGATATTGGGGCTCACATGTTATATAAATGATTGATTTCCACTTTGATGATTTAAATGATTTTATCTTTCCAGCAATTGCAAATTGTAGAGTATCTCTTCTTGGTACAATGTTTTTATTATTATATTAATAAATAAATTTTTTGGTTACATAAATAAATAAATGTGTTTATATACGGAGTATAAAAAACCCGTTTATTACGGAGTTTTATTTAAAATATATTACAAAGCAATTGTTTCCATTTTATTATTTCAACTGTATCGGTAAAAAAATAATCCCTATAAGTAAAAGTAATAACAATTTAAAAATGAATAAAAATTAAAAGGTCGATTATTTTTGTCCATATCTACTAATATACCATCACTTTATCTTTCATTTTCCAAAAGATATACGTGTATATAAGTCATAACTTAGGTGTCGTTTGGTTGCCATGGTGGAATTAATCTCCCATTAGTTTTAAAAACACGTGAATTGAAGAATTCATATGAATTCCTTAAAACTCGTTTGGTTAACATGACGGAATTAAATGGACACAGGAGTTTCCAACTACCTAGGAGGGGTTAGGTAATTAAACTCCTCCATTATGGAGGAGTTCACAACTCCTAGGAAAAAAGAAATCATGGGATTTTGGGCAACCAAACAACTCTATTTTTGCCAATTCATGAGATTTTTCAATTTCCCCACATTTTGAGTGGAACCAAACGAGGTCTTAATATATTTCATTTTCTGACACGGGTTTGAAGCAACCCGTTGATGGCATTATCTTAACAAAAAGATTGGGTCACTTAATCAATTCTATTTAACATATTTGTCTAATTAAAGCATTGATGTGCAATTATTGTATGTTAGTTGTTGTAACCAATAATCCAAAATTTAAAGCAAGTTGATAAATATAAACATAAAAGTAGGTGATGGATGACATAGACAAATTAAAGAGCAATACTCAAAAACAATTCCCAAATAAAAGCATATATTTGGCCAAACAAAATCTAAAGATACCTTTTGTCAATTTTTCTACTTCTACTAGTCTTATTCATTCAGGTTATGCTATTCTTCTCTACCTACCTACTCTACTCCCTTCTATTATTTGCCTACACTCAACAACTTAAGAGAACCATTTTTAATTCCCCGATTTTTAAGGGTCCTGTTTGGTAAAATTAATTGAAAAGATGGTTAAAATCTGAAAAGTTAACTGAAATCTGAAAAGATAACGGATAGGGATGACAATGGGTCGGGTTGGATCGGGTTTTGTAAGATCC
Organism: Silene noctiflora; assembly: GCA_009801015.1. Lineage (NCBI taxonomy): Eukaryota > Viridiplantae > Streptophyta > Magnoliopsida > Caryophyllales > Caryophyllaceae > Silene > Silene noctiflora. The sequence continues at coordinate 98,700 of VHZZ01003939.1, forward strand.
AACCCCGATCCATTTACTTATTGGATCCCAGATTCATATCCATACCCGATCCATATCCAAAATTATAAAATTCATACCCGATCCATTATACTTTTTTTCAAATCTATACCCGCTCCAAATCCATACCTGATCCGCCATATAATGCAAAACCCAATCCGAAACTTGATTTGACTACAAATTGAAATTTCAAGTTTAATAAAACTTAAATTTTACAAAAATATCCGATTGCACCGGGTTCGGGTATGAATGGATCGGGTTTGGATTTGGTTCGGGTTTTCCAATAGCGGATATGGACACGGGTTTTTAAATAGTGGATCTGGGATAAGTTTTTAAAGGGTGGATTTGGATTGAATTTTTTTCCTTCGGTTCGGTTTGAACCATAATTGTCATCCCTAGTAACTGATAAGATAGCTGAAAATTAGGAGTTGATAAGTCAACTGATTATATAAAAAAAAAATATTTGGCAAATTAACGAAAAGATAACTGATTTTGATGAAATGCCCTAAAAGAATATGCTATTAGCCTATTATTTAGTAATATAAATTTAAGGGGTACGTAATAATATGTTTACTTGAACTTAGACCTACAAATAAAAATTAACAACGATTGTATAACATAGAACACGAGCTTTATAAATCAATTACAAATGTTTGGCAAATTATTTTTGATGAAAATTAACTATGGTGGTATAGAATAGAACCCGAACTTTATAATGTGCTTACTTAAACTTAGACTAACAGATCACGAGCTTTATTTGGAAGAATTCGAGCTTCATTCTATAAATACTGAACTTAAAAAATTATAATGAAACTCGAAAATAATATATATGACTTCAATTAAATTTTAATTTTTGACATTAAAAAATTAAAATATAAATAAAAAATTATAAAAGCTAAAAAAATTACATGTAAGTTCAATTAAATTAGATATGATTTGTACAATGCATAATAGTATTGTGAGTTGCGACTGTCTCCTGTTTCTACAGTCCGTCTTGCTTGTGACCGTCTTAAGCTTTTCTCCCACTCACTTTTTTTCCACTTGCTTTCCCACTTGCTCAATGTGAGACGTCACAAGCTTGTGACTGGAATAGTGCCGTCACAAATGAGAATCGGTGCTCTTTCTAATATAGAAATGTAAAGAATTAACTGAGACGGAAATTTATTTTACAAACAAAAAAAAACTGAAAGTTCCGAATTACACTCTACTCTCAGATTTTTTTCTCTCTCTAGTTCGTTCATTGCTCTGAATCTATACACGTCTCTCTCTTTCTTTATTTTCTTTCATTCATGATTTCATTCATCAATCAATTTTTTTATGATTAATTTTGTCTTGATTTTTTTGTTTATTTTTGACAGCATTAATATTTTTTTAAATTTTGTATTTTTTTAATTTTTGCTTTTCGCTTTTTACTTTTTGGTTGTCGCATAATTGCGTTGTTCAATAAATTCTTTGTGCGATCCGAAAATTCGATGATCGCAATTAATTTTTATTCTGTTTTGATGAACCCTAGAAATTTGGAGCAATTTATGTGACGTATAATTAGTAGTAGTAATTAAAAAGAATTATTGTGATTGGTAGAAAATAATTCCGTTAATTTTCAGGTACGTAGTAATTTAATTAATTAATAATGCATTTAATTTTGATGATTGTTGCTCTCATTTAATGTTATATGATTGTGTGTAGCAGTTAATTTATGTCAAGTTATTTTTTATTCGGTTGCGGAATATATTTGATGCAATTCTCGACGCAATTTTTATTTGTGTTTCCGTAATTGTGTGTTATTCGGAAACAGTCTATTGTAGTTTCTGACACGTGGTTGAGGCTGCGTTTATCCGACCCCCTTGTACTGCAATTGCGAGAACAGTTGAGGTACTGATGTAATGTTGTTGTTTGGGTTGGGGTTAGATATGAAATTTTGGGTAGCAACTTTCCCCTTATTGTTTTACCTTAATTGTTAAGGTCCATGTTACGGATTTTGGGTAGCAAATATCGATAACCTTTACTATTTTGGGGGGGTTTGCGTAGCCAGTGCCACCCTTTGCTACCAGCCAACTCCGCCTTTGGTTGTTGTTGCTGTTGTTATAATCTTAGCTTTTTAAGGTAGTGTTTGGTATAATGAGTTTGTGATTCTAATTAGGATTTTTTTGTTGAATTTGTGGTGTTTATAGGTGGAAATCGACTGATTGTTGCTGTTAATTGTGAGAGGGGTATGGTTTTCGTAATTCTTGGAGATTTGGGATCATTAAAGTGTGTTAAATTAGGAATTTGGTTGTTTCGGATGAGTTGTTGAAGGGAAGTGTGGTTAGATATTGGACATGAGAAGCTCTTGGTCTAAGAAATTGTCGTTGCTTTTCGGGTTCAAAATCCGGCGAAATTGGTTTCTTTTGTGCCTCGTTAGTGTTCTTGTGTTAGTTACACTCTTACGGCCATTGTCAACGTCACCCAGAGATTTTGATCCCTTGGCTGGCCCTCGATTACATGACGTCGTCGTCAATTATAGGAAATTGAAGGAGCAAGCGGTGGTTGATTATTTTGATTTGAGGTATCTTCATTCGGGGAGTAATCCTAGGCAAAAGGAGCTGCCACTTTGCGGGAGGGAGAGGGAGAATTATGTGCCGTGTTATAATGCTAGTTCAAATTTGTTGGCGGGGTTAAAAGATGGGGAGGAGTTTGATCGTCGTTGTGAGTTGTCGAGGGATGAAGAACGGTGCTTAGTTCGACCTCCTAAGGAGTATAAGATTCCCTTACGATGGCCTGCTGGCCGAGATGTGATTTGGAGTGGAAATGTCAAAATTACCAAAGACCAGTTTCTTTCTTCTGGAAGCATGACAAAGAGGTATCATTTTTTCTACTTATCTGGTGTTGGAGAATTATGAAATTACGGACTTTTTTTAAAGCTCATAACAATTTATGAATTGATTTAACTAGGATGATGTTACTGGAAGAGAACCAAATTGCTTTCCACAATGATGATGGTTTAATCTTCGACGGGGTTAAAGACTATTCTCGACAACTTGCAGAGATGATAGGGCTGGGCAGTGACTCAGACTTCCCTCGAGCTGGTGTAAGTCGTCTGATGCTTCTTATCATCTCTCTGACAGCAACCTTTTCATGAGAAATGTCTTGGGAAGTGTAAAACTTTCACGAGTTGACATTTTTCTTTCACAATTATAGGTACAGACGGTGCTTGACATAGGCTGTGGTTTCGGAAGTTTTGGAGCCCATTTAGTCTCCCTTAAAGTAATGCCTGTTTGTATTGCGGCGTATGAGTTGACTGGTGGCCAGGCTCAGTTAGCCCTGGAAAGAGGTCTACCAGCCATGATTGGCAATTTTATCTCTAGGCAACTTCCATATCCTTCATTGTCGTTTGACATGGTGCACTGTGCTCAGTGTGGTATTGATTGGGATGGAAAAGGTAATTGATCACATTGCACATTTTATTATATATCTTCTTCTTAATTGCTTGGCCTTGGATGTATCAATGTGCTTTTAGTCTTTTTCTAATGAGAGAAAATGCAATGGAATAATTGAAAGTACTAGTTTTCTTCTTCTTCTTCTTCTTCTTCCTTCGGCTTTATACTAATGTGCTACATCACATTATGAAAAGATAAAATTGAATTGCATTCCTTCATCTCTAAGAGAATACATGTTTCCTTAAGTGATTCAAAAAAGTTCACTTAATGTCATACTCTATATTTTCTGGTGCGATACAACTACTCTGATGTCTCTAAAGAGCCTCTATCCTGGAAGGGGCACATGTAGGTAGCCTTTGACTTGTGGTTTCATAGAGGGAGAAATACATCAGCTATTTCCTATTTGCTGGGGCCAAATATAACAGCTTTGTATTTTTCAACAATACCCTGTAGACCTGTACTACTTGGGGCTGATTATTGAAATGGCTCCTTGCCAGTCTTTCCTGTCATAAAATCAGGCTAACGTCTTTGTCTGGTACACTGGACTTTGTGCAATGCTTATTGAAAATGGTTGTATGTTTATCAATTGTAACAGTAGCCTCGTGATGCAGATGGAATGTTTATCATTGAAGTCGATCGCGTCCTCAAGCCTGGAGGTTACTTTGTTCTTACTTCTCCTATGATCAAACCAGAAGGGAGTTTGTTGGCAACGAAGAAAGGGAACATGTTAACACCAGTTGAAGATTTCACTCAAAAAATTTGCTGGAGTCTTCTTGATCAGCAAGATGAAACTCTTATCTGGCAGAAGACTGCTGATGCACAATGTTATGCTGCTAGGTAAGATAATGTCTCTCCTTATATGTTGTGACTCCTTAAGTTATTTCATTGGACATGATCTCATGGGGTTATTTATGTACTTACTGTCTCTAAAGTTTCAGTCTTTATTTCCTTCTGTTTATAGGAAGAAGGGTGTGCCTCTTTGTCCGGACGCACATGAAAACCAACCATATTACTTCCCTCTTGCCAAATGCATTGCTGGATCAAACAGTAAAAGATGGATTCCTATTCACAACAAGTCCAATGGTGTTCGGCTTACCTCTGAAGAACTTGAAGTTCATGGAAAGTATTGTTTTAATGTTGTAGCCTCGTGGTCTCACCTAGTTGATTTGGCTTCTCTATTTTTGATTAGTAGTTTGGCTTCTGTTGAGTTACAGAGTACAAGGTTGACTTAAAAGCTAGCTTGCTGATTTTTTCTTTTTAAAAAATTCTTCAGGTGTTCAATCTGAGGACTTTTATGAAGACAGTGAAAATTGGAAATCAGCTCTTAGAAATTATTGGTCATTGCTTACTCCTTTGATATTTTCCGACCATCCAAAACGGCCAGGTGATGAAGACCCGTTACCTCCATATAACATGGTACGCAATGTGATGGACATGAATGCTCATTATGGTGGTTTTAATGCTGCTCTTTTGGAAGGGAAGAAATCGGCGTGGGTTATGAATGTAGTTCCTGTCGGGGCTCGCAAGACACTTGCTCTGATACTCGATCAAGGGTTTGCTGGTGTTTTGCATGACTGGTAATGTTCTATGCCAAACAATCGTTTTCTCATTTGAAGGGTTAACTATCATGTGTACTTCACTATTTTCGGCATAGTTTTCTACAGTCGAAGGGTGTGCTATTTTGGATTTATGACGGAGAGTGGAAGAACTAGAGAAGCCCATGTATAGACTTTGATGCTAACCCTTCAAACACATGGCTTTTGTTTAGGATTTAGTTGCCTAAGTTCTTAACTGGGAAGCTTCTGAAGTACCCTTAACCCTTGGCATGTTTGAAAAGTATAGCTTGCTATTAGGTCCTTTTCTCCCCTTTTATTCCATAATCAGTTTGCTACTGGTTTTTGGTTGTATGGCTTTAACATCTACGTATCTTGAATTAGAGGTGGCTCTTTGTTCGATTTGTTTTCAAATAGATATCCTCGTTAGTACGATTCTCTTTTCTTTTCTTTAGTAAGGGGTGCTAATCTGACATTCTATTTTGTAGGTGCGAACCTTTTCCTACATATCCTCGAACTTATGATATGCTTCATGCCAATGGGCTTCTCTCTCATCTCAGTTMACAGAAATGTAGAATGATGGATTTGTTTTTGGAGATGGATAGAATTCTACGACCAGAGGTATACCTGATAACCTTAAGAATCCTTGCTTTCTGTTCTATTTAGAGTGAATTCTCCTGGTGTCACTTTTATGAAGGTTTCTCATGCTCTTTTCTTGATTAGACATTTACCCTGTTTGTTAATCCCCCTTTTGTATTACTCGTATGCCTTTCTATCATTATGTTTTAAATTCAAACTTCTTTCATCAGGAATCAGATGTGTAGAATCATAGAATAGTGAATTCAGATATTTGCTCCAAGTGTGCAGACTATCTCTTTCTTCTCCGAAATTTTGTTTTCTTTTAATTCAGATATTTGCTTTGTGTGGTTCTCTTGATTTGCCTTGTGAAGATTTAATATTCATATCATGCATGTATGTCTTACTAGGGTTGGGTGGTCCTTTCGGATAATGTTGGAGCAATAGAGATGGCACGGACACATGCTTCTCAGGTTCGGTGGGAAGCAAGGGTAATCGACCCCCAGAATGGGAGTGATCAGCGGCTACTTGTGTGTCAGAAGCCATTTCTTAGAAAATAATAGTTTTGTTCTCCAGAAATTCAACAGAGCAACAACAGCTTGGGGATTCCATATCTGGTAAATTTCTTCAATTGGTTTAAAATTTAATAAATACACACGCTTTACATGCGCCATGAAACAGATTAGTGAACATACTACATAGTGATGTTTTTTATTCGCATGGTCACAGTGTCACACACATTTGTCATTTATGATTTTTAACCGTCAGTTCTCAACTTAAAATCTCGTCAAATTTACATATTACCTCTTATCGGACTGTACCTTATTGAACTAGATCACTGGAAATAAGGTTATAACTTATAATGTTGTAAATCTTTTTTCCACTGGCTTTTTTGGTGACCTCGGTGATCCTGTTCAGATAAACTTGGGGTCAGGTGTAAACAATAAACTTAATAAACAAACGATAAGATTCAGTTTACCCCATTTTTTGTGATGAAATATACAAGAAAACAGCCACAGTTGCTTATTTCTGTTCAGTTTTGGTGACATTAAGACTTGTTTGTTGCGTTTTTTGCAGGGCGCAGTAAACACGAGTGAACATACAGAAGCGGGTTGGTTTCTTGATTAATTTTGAAGATCTTCATCCTTAACTACAATCGGGGTGGAAATTGTAGATTAGTTATTCATTGCAGACGGTTGCTGCATTTTTTCCTGTACTTATCAGGGCATCATTTTGTAGGAATTCGTTCATCTCTTGTTAATTTTTCCCTTTGTTATTTTTTTTTTTGGGTAAATGGTATCTGTAATGAACTAATGACAATATTCTGAAAGGTAGATAACACGAAAAGTAGCAGGTTATTTATATTGAATGAAAAAAAATGAAGTCGAGTTTGGTCTGATTTAACTTTATCAGTTTTTTACTTCTACTCGAGTACAGAATGCTTAATACTACAGATATAAATTACTGATTCGTGGTCCGTCTCAGTTTGATCAGCTGTACTTGTATTCATCAGTTATAGTTGAGTTTCGAATTCAGCTGCTGAAAGCTGCTTCATCAAGCATAAGTGTGAAGTCTTTGATTTTTTCGAGTTACCTTCTTCCGTAGTTCAACTTTTCTAAGACCTTGTTACAACCATCTGCAAATGTAAACTCCAACGTAACGGCCTAACAGACATAGAGATATCGTCTACAGTCTCTACGCATACAGAAAAGAGCGACATGAGAGTTCGTATCAACTACACCGTATAAGTGTATAACTCGCATATAAAAAACAAAGCGTGATTTGGCGAAACTTATATTGTAGCAACATAAAAGCTCGAATATATATAACTGCAAATTGCAAATGTCATACGAAGTATCAAATAATGTTAAAGAGCAGTTCATGGATTATACAACCAGATGTACAATGCTATTATACATTCAAGGTTATTTTAGTCTTTTTTAAATTATTTTTGCCAAAAAAAAAGAGAGTAACGTAATCTAATTTTCAATCCAATCCCTCCTCTACGAACTATTAAGATAAGAATACGAGCCAATGTGAAAAAAATATGAGCTTAAAAGGATCACAAACTTTAAAATACGAGTACATAAGAATACGAGCTAATATAAAAAGAATACGAGCTTCAACTATTTCCAAACATTAGAAATTTTGGATAAAAAAATTTCCTTCAAGATGATGCTCACGAGTCACGTCATATGATTTGTTCTGCATAGTCAATTAATTATAATAATTTAAGGGAGAAAATGATTTATTAACTGGATGATGGAGGAAGATGAAGAGGAGTTAGAAAAAATGAGTTCGTGATCCTTTTAAGCTCGTATTATTTTAACATTAGCTCGTATTTTTATTTTAATAACTCGTATTCTTATGTGCTCGTATGTTGTGGCTCGTATTCTTTTAATAATAGCTCGTATGATTGGTGTAGAAATTTACCTCAAAGTATTGTTAGATGCATTTTTTCTTCTTGATGATAATGTAAATTGTTTCTCGTTCCCCAAAATATTGTTAAATGCGTTTTCCCCCCTTAATGATGATGTCAATTGTTTCCGTTTCACCATTTTAGAATCAAAATAAGGGAGAAGGAAGGTTTGTCGATTATCGTTTAAGAGAAATTTAGAGAAGGGAAAGATGGGCGTTTGTCGACTGAACAGAGAAGAGAAATAGAGGAAAAGAAGATGTGTAGTTTTTTTTTATTTTTATTGGGCGTTAGATGGTTTAATATATAATATATGAGCCTGTTATATAATGCTACTATACAACAGGCTGTAAGATCTTATTTGTAGTTAAAGAGTATTATAATACTTGTATAAATTATTTCTTACAAACATTATCGTTAAACTATCAATTATACAAACAATCTCTATAAATATTATTCCGTAACAAATACTTTTATTCCAAATGTTTAGATAAAATAAAAACAGTTACGACTTACGAGTTACGTTCCCCAATTCAGGAGGGTGGAGTATAAATATATAATCCTCTAAAAATTCCAATAATTATCGTGTGGACAATTCTCATTTGTGACGGAAGGTATCCGTCACAAGCTTGTGACGGATACCTTTTTGTCTCACAAAATGCCCATGAGAGGAGAGAGGAAAGCAAGTGGGGGGTGCCCCCACCTTGTCCCCTTATTCGTTTTGTGAGTGACATTATCCGTCACAAGGACCGACCCGTCACAAGGGAGACGCTTTGTTATCGTGTACAACCTTACAATATAAGACGGTATTTAAAAACAATCATCTATTTTTATTTATTCAATAATATGAATGGATGAAAAGTATTGAATAAAAGAAAAGGCACAAAATGTGAGACACTTCCCGAAAAGCGCGCGTCAACTTTGAATTTTTAAACTCAGAATTTACGCATATAAATATCCCTTCCCTTCATTTCTCTCTCCTTCCATTTTTAGGTTTCTCAGAAATCCCTAATTTTTCACAATTTCTCCTAAATTAATTTCCCTGATTTAATCACAGTTTGTTGACGATCGACCAATGGCGTCGGAGAAGGAAAGAGAAACGCAGGTTTACCTCGCTAAGCTCGCCGAACAAGCTGAACGCTATGAAGGTTTTCAATTTTTCGTAATTTTTTCGTTAATTTTAAGATCGATGTTTTACTTTCGTATTTTACGGTATGAATGATTGTAAATTGATTTTGTTTGATCATTTGATGAATTTGTTTAGGTAACGTTGTTGTAATCATACGATTTTTTTGATGATTTGTTTAATTGATTTGACATGTGAGAGACTAATTGATTGGTTGATTGAAGATCTAAATATACATTTTTGATGAATTGTTGAAACTGATTTTTTTTTTTCATCATCACTGTTGTACGATTCTAAAGATCAATTATATGTTGATCATGTCAAATATGGGGAATTGTTGAAATTGGGAAATTTAGAGGTGAAAGGCAGTTCTTTTACGAGAGAATCAGTCGTTTTTAATCTATAATTGGAACGATGATTAGTCGATTGTATGATTTCTTCTTGAAGATAGTATTTTGGCGAATTTAAATTGGACCATCATAGATTATGTTTTGTGATGATCTGATTGAGGGGTAGTTTGTATAGCTGATAATGAATGGTGTGTAAATTTTGCATTACGATACCCTTATTGTTTATTCTGTTGGAGTCATTTTCGAGCAATTATCATGGTTTTTTTCACCGGTATTGAATATCGCTTAGATCCGACTCTTTGGATTTTTAGTGCCTAATTTTATCTTGTGAATCTTGCAAACGTGATCCAAGTAATATGTCATGTACACATGAGCGTGCTTAGACTGTCATGTGTGCATCTACATGCACATCTTGTAAACATGCTTAGTATACCATGCGAGATGGATCTTCATTTGACGGGTTTACCAACTGTTACTTGTGTGCTTTTGGTTTAATATCCTTGGTTAATAGATAGCTGCTTGATGGCCCTTTGCCAGATCTGACTTATTGCTATTGTTAACATTTTTAATTTGAATCAATGTAGAAATGGTCGAGTGCATGAAAACAGTAGCAAAACTAGATGTTGAGTTGACAGTCGAGGAAAGGAACCTTCTTTCTGTGGGCTACAAGAATGTCATTGGTGCACGCAGAGCTTCTTGGCGTATAATGTCTTCAATTGAGCAAAAGGAAGAATCAAAAGGAAATGAGAACAATGTCAAGATCATCAAGGGTTATCGTCAGAAGGTAGAGGATGAGCTCACTAAGATATGTCAGGATATCTTGGCTATTATAGATTCACACTTGGTTCCTCACTCGGGTAGTGGAGAGGCAACTGTTTTCTACTGCAAGATGTAAGTCATAATGCCGTGTGAAATTACATTATTGAATTTTTGCTTGTGTCAAAGATTGTTATTAGATAAAAATGCTCACTAATTGCACCTGATTGTCTTGGCTCTGTTTCATTTGTTCAGGTTCCTGTTTAAATGGCGTTTCAATTACCTCGAGGGTTTTGCTTATTTCTTTCTACATCTTCCGTTAACTCCCTATCTGCCACTAATAACATATTATTTGTGTGGCGGAGAGTGAGTGTGAGACTCCTTGACCTACTTGCATGTGCTTATATGGAAAATTAATCCAAAAGTAAACATAAATTGACCGAGAAATCAAAATTTTTGCTTATACTCATAACTTGGCCAATCCATAAATTGTAAGGGAAATGAATATTTGGCTATTTTCTCAAGTTTCAGTAACTATTCCCATAAAGCGACTCCGTTCCCGTAAAGTCCCAGGCATATTACTCTTGGTAATTAATGACAAATGCCGGAATTTGTGATTTAGGGAAGAGATACTTCACTAATAGTGATATAGTTATTTCCCTTCACATTCTTACGTATGTGTGGATTATGTTGAATTGCAGGAAGGGTGACTACTTCCGGTATCTTGCTGAGTTTAAGTCAGATGATGAAAAGAAGGAAGCTGCTSAGCAATCACTAAAGGGCTACGAGGCATGTTAATTCCGATATAGTTCTCCATATACTAAACTCCAAAAATCAAAGTTCACATTGTTCTGCTTTTTATTTTTAATCTTTTGAGTCTGACAGTGGTGATATTTCATTTAGGCGGCTTCTGCAACAGCTAATACAGATCTGCCTTCTACCCATCCTATTCGACTTGGTCTTGCTCTCAACTTCTCTGTCTTTTACTATGAGATTATGAATTCTCCAGAAAGGTAAACACACATGAGCTTCAATCTTTGTAATGTCTATTAGCCTTGTACCTACTTCCAAGTTAATCATTATACTGTATACTTAACTCCAGGGCATGCCATTTGGCCAAACAAGCGTTTGATGAAGCCATTGCAGAATTGGACACGCTGAGTGAGGATTCTTACAAGGATTCAACCCTTATTATGCAACTACTGAGAGACAACCTCACTCTGTGGACCTCTGATTTGCCTGAAGAAGGCGATGGAGGTATATGCTTTGATACCGCTAATAATAAGTCTCGCAAAGTAGAGAGTATAGACCAGTAGACCACCAATTTCGCAATTGTTTATCACATTTCATGTTTTCAATTGCATCTGTTAATTATGCCTGGTAACTCTCAAAGCTAACTCTGATGCATAATATTATGCAGGTGAAGGAAATGCCAAGAACGAGGAATCCAAACCTACTGAGCCTGAAGTWAGTGGTTGAGCTTTCTAATGATTTTTACAGTCACTTAGGAAAAAATCTCTTTATGTTTTCAAGCCGTGTATAATGCCATTACCACTCAATATGCGGGAGCCTCTTGAGTCAACAATGGGGCTAGTGTTACATTCAAGCTGGATAGGACCAGTAGCAAGATCAAACTCTCCCGCCTGAGTTTTAACTTTTAACAGTTTTACTTTCGGAGGAATTTGAACTTAGGATACGTGATGGGGTAGTGTTGTTGTATGTATACAGCACTATAGACTTGCTAAGCTTGCCCTTTTTTCTTTCAGGCGCAGCAGTGATTCGTTGATCAGTACCATCGTCTCAAATATCAAGCCGACCTGCATAATGGCATTGGCTGTAGGATTAGAAGCTAGAATGAACAGCTCTTTTAGCTGCTTCCTACTTAATATTATTCTTTTTGCGATTTCTTAAACTTTTGCTTTGAACTTAATATTCATTTTTTCTTTATATAATGTCTGTAATTGCAAGCTCTTTTATATTGCAATTACAATAGTTTTCCTTTTGTTGTATCGTAAACTCATCTTTTCGTGTTGAATGGATTTATCTTCTTCGTTCACCTACACGATCGCAACAAACTGTCTGCAGAATTGTAGTTTATTAAGTAGCAAGTAAGATTTTTTTTATTTTATTTTTTTGCACCATTACAAACACTAAATACTCACAATACAAATTAACCATATACTCCAAATCTACTACAAAATCGGGTAAACTTGTTGAGTCCCTTTGATTGATGATGACATGCCACTCTCATGTGTGCTTTCTTAGTTTACTCTTTCAGGAATTTGAAGCCCTGAAATCTGCTCAT
>VHZZ01003941.1:23136-35461 GCA_009801015.1 Silene noctiflora
GAGTGACCCAGTTACTCGATCGAGTACCACACTTCCAGACTCTGACTTAAAAGACACAGAATTACTCGACAGAGTAAGTCCTACTCGGTCGAGTCACCAAAGCCAGGGAAAACCGTAGTATTACAAAAGGTACGAGCAACACATCCTCCTGGATGAACGGCGACTCAACGCCTTGCACAACGTTCAGCTATACCAACGACGTATACAACGGGCATTCAACAAGGAAGTCAAACCCAGAAACATCAAAGAAGGCGACTTGGTCCTCAAGTCAGTTCGAGCACCGTTTCCCATCGATCCTAGGAGGAATTCAAACCAAATTGGGCAGGACCATACCTGGTCAAGAAAATCCTTTTGGGGGGCGCATTGAGATTGAGTGACGTAGACTGGGAAGACTTCATAAATCCAACCAACTTAGACCAACTCATGAAATACTACCCTTGAAACACAGCACCAACAACCTTTCCCTAACCTTTACGACTAGTGACCGCAACCCTTTATCAAGTCAATTCCTTAAAAGTTCTGATTTAAAATTACAAGTTTATCGAGTCTAAATTACGGCACCTTGCCATGTTTTCAGCAGCTTTTGATCTGTCAAAAGCACCATCCGTTTGGACAAACAAAAACCCCTGAACTACGAGCATGGTTTGATTTCGTGTAACACCCCTACTTACCAAGGAGCTTTAACTAGGCCTTCCTGATAACCAAGGGTGCTACCATCTCGGTTACCCGAGGTAAGTACATATCAAATTGACCATTCAAGAACATTTATTAAGTACTTTACAAGCTACCGTGAAAACTAAAGGACAACATAACTATACATATGAAAGAGTGATAGAACTGATGACTCCACTAAAAACTACAGACGTCAGTATGTCAGTCGATCTCCCATCTCACAGAAACACCAAGTAGAAAAGCAACCGTAACATAAACTAAACCTGCAAACAGCCTGCTCTCCATCCCCGAATGGATCATCACAGTTTTGAACACAACAACGGGGGCATTCAACTATGCAATAGTATACAATATAAAGTATAAAACCAAACATCCAAGATAATAAATAACCTTCACCTCCAATCTCCATAGCAACCAGTAACTGACTACACACCGAGGTGTGTAGCCCTGCCAGTGGGGACCGCAACCTTACCACCAAAATCCCCGCTCATACAAGAGTGAACCCAGTTCCTTAATGTGCACATCCCTCTTGCGCTGAGAGAACGTAAGAGGTAAACAATGGGGGTGAGACCATCTCTCGCAATGACTCACAAACCATCTCCAACTCCAACAACCACCACCATACCATAACATACAACAACCACAACATACATATATCATAACCAGTACAAAGATCGTCACATCAATGATACACTATTCCACATCTAACTAAGTAGGGAAACCCTACCTGAACAAAAATTCGAGAAATGACAATCAACGCATACGAAGTCACGAGATACCACTGCCAACACCTACAACGACGATACAATCAGATGGTCTACAACCATAACCCTAACTTGAGATTTACAGATGGTGACAGTGACTTACCTTATCAGACAATCGGATGACTAGGCCGGAACTGATGCACACATATACTTCCATGTTGGTCTCTTATGTAGAGGCTAGAAAGTGAAGGGCGAAAGGTAGGGAAGAGATATTCTGATCTTGGGTTGTGGAAAGGAGAAGGGAAGAAAAGAAAAGAAATGAAAACTGATTAAGAGTTATGACTTCCGCGTAATATAACATTACGCTGTCAACCGCGCACTCGGTCGAGTACCAACATACTCGACCGAGTCATCCGCACTCGGTCGAGTGCCACATACTCGATCGAGTGTCACATACTAGGTCGAGTCTATGTTTAAAACAACGAGTTCTATCATGGTCAACGTCAAACAAGTCAACTAAGGTCGGTCAACGGGTCCCCCGATGGGACGAGTATTACATTTCGTTTTTCTAAACGAATACATCGGCAGTCTTTTCCTACACAAAAGGGATACAACCACACCACCCCACAAAAAAAAAACAACCAAAACAAAGTTATGCAAAAACACAAAACCTCCTGAACTACGAACATGGTTTGATTATGTCTTTCTGACGAATACGTAGGCAATCCTTTCTTACACAAGAAGGATACAACCACAACCATCCCCACACACGAAAATAATAACCCATACAAGCTTCAATGAAAAAAGACAAACATATCCCTTTTCTCAGAACAAAAAAAGCCTTTCTACCTTCCAACAATAAACCTCTTTCACATGTGCAATGTTTAGGATAATTCAAACCGAATTACCTTTACGGAATAAATGAAAAAATAACAAATGTTCACAACATTTTTAGCACAAATAATCCTCTTATTTAATTAATAATAGGAGGGATAACAAACTTGAGAACGATAAAGCTAAACAAGTTCACAACTTGTTAAGCTAGAGCATCAACTAGGGCATTCTACATAATAAAACTAACACACACAAGTACACAATACATAACTAATCTGACATGATAAAAATACATGCACAAATACTAGTGCAACATAATAATAAAAAGGTAAAGGAGGTCTTCACTCTTCCATCCTAACCTTACCTTTCCCTTTGGGGTACATCTTCCCCCTGTTCTTCTCGTAACGGATCCTCAACGGGTCTGCAACGACCACAACACCTGGGCTCCTACACGGCCCGATACCCGACCCAAGCCGATCCCACACACGGCCCAACGCCTCTTTA
Source organism: Silene noctiflora (assembly GCA_009801015.1). Classification (NCBI taxonomy): domain Eukaryota; kingdom Viridiplantae; phylum Streptophyta; class Magnoliopsida; order Caryophyllales; family Caryophyllaceae; genus Silene; species Silene noctiflora. The sequence continues at coordinate 25,851 of VHZZ01003941.1, forward strand.
GGACCCAAGCTCCTCTTCTTCAAACTCATCACACTCAGGCTCACATTATCATCAAACTCATCAAAAATAGGCACGGTTCGCCTTGGCCGCCTCCTTATACTTCAAGTCGCTGACTTCATCCTGGCGAAACTTTGACCTTTTTTCCAAGGTGGAAAGTCTTGACCATTTGACATAGGCGGGAGTCACCCACGTTGTTGGAGCGGGATTTGGTACCTCCCAGATTGGTTGAGTGGGCCACCACCTCTCGAAAGCCTCCACTAGCTCGGAGATTTCGGAACACGCTCTCTTGAACAAGAGTGTCTTGAGCGGGCACCTTTTGTTGATGGCCCATTTGCCTCATGACCCTTTCTGGATAAATGAAGGAAGCAACCTTCAAACAAACGATCATCAAAGTGCGAGAAGAAGCAGCCGGATCGGGCAACCCCGTAAAGGACCTCAAGTGGCACCACGACACCACCCAACGGACGTGAGGGCTGCCCTCCTCCACCAACCTTGAGGTCCAATAGGCCTCGGTGCATGAAAAGCTATCCGCATACAACTTCTTCCTCATGGTAAGGTGATGAAAGGAGTAAGAAGAAGTATGAATCGGAGGCTCTACATACCTTAGCCTCTCTATAAGCCAGACTTGGAGGATTCTAAGAGATCCAAACCAGGGTGCATCTCCACAAGGCTCCTTCTTATCCAAGGCTTGAACGATCTCGCCGAGCACTAACCAAGACGGATCTCATCCATGCTCCAGTTTGAAAAGATGTTGATGAAGGACAACATATCAACACCATGAGGAGCAAGAAGGAAATTCATTTGGCTTGTCGAAAAGCCTAACATGGAACGGAACTTCTTCTTGTAGAACAATCGAGTCGGAGGAAGCACCGGAACACAACCCGACCAACCTCCAATAACACTCACTTCTGCGGCAAGCGGGCAAAATTTTGCCTTTTAGGAAGACGAAAATGTGATGTTTCACATCCCCAAACCGATAGCATGCATCAAGGAACAAAGATTGAACCTTAAATTGATGAAGCACTAACAATTGACCAACTCCCATTACATCGAGTTGATACTTTTCGGGAGGCGATAAATCCCGACACCAATGTCGCTACCTACCTTCGAAAGTATCCATGAATTATTTTGTGGAAGAAGAAGAGAGGATTTCTTAGAGATGTTTTGTGTTTCGGATGACGAAACAATGAAGCACAAACTCCCTATTTATACAAAAGCAGCCAGCGCCTATTTTTTAAAAAAGGGAGAGGCCCCTTGCATCGCACAGTGGCTCGCGCCCCTTTGGGCTGCTTCAAAGGAGTTGCACTTTGACTTGTCCTTGTCTAGTTGTGTTTCTTTCTGACGCCTTTGTTTCCTCGCCGAAATTCTTGCGCCACTTATGTTTTGCCGAAGAATTTTTGTGTTTTCTTGCACTCACATTTACTTGAATTCACGTTTCATGAAATCCGACATGGTTTTTGCAACTCATCTTTAAACATAAGAGTTTCCTTTTCTTTTTTTTTTCAAGGGGAGAAGGGCTAGTCGCCCCGATCCGCGATGAATCATTCCATGTTGAATTTTTTTCGCAAAATCAATTGTACGAAATTTCGATTTCACAAATCATTCTCACAAATTCGAGTCTCGATTTCGCAAAATTCAAAATCAATCCATTCACAAAGTCTTTTGTTTAGTTTCACTTCGCTTTAAATTCAAAAGACGGTTTGAGTTTCAATTTCTTTTTCCGGCAAATTCAATGCATTATTTCCCAGATAATTTTAATTCGACACGAATTAATTTTTCAAGCAATTCCCTTTTGAAAAATCCAAGCGTGACGCTTTGTCACGAAATTTTCAAAAATCCCATTTCAAACGAGCAATTTCAAATTTTTAACTTCGAGTCATCGTGGTTATTTCGACAGCACTTTGCCTGTTTTTACGTGCTTGTGCACATGTATGAATATGTGCATGCTACCTGTTGCCTGTTTTCTACACTAACATTTGCAAGTATCCATGTTGAAACAAGCGGGAAGTCATCCGTCGACCGTATTCTCCTGAAACACCATATAAAAAAGCCAACATAAAAAAGGCTAACAACAATATCCACAAAAACAAACACAACACAAAAAACACCAACCGAAAAGGCCATCATACAAATGCTGACCTAAGCAATAAACTGGAGGCTATCCGCCACCTACCAAGCAAAGACTCCGTCTATCCCTATGATAGGATGGAAGGGAAAAACCAGAGGCAAGAAAGAAAAAGGAAAAATGTTTAGCAGACTTTGGACGACATAAAGATCAAAGGCCATGACATAGTGCACTTGTAATATCCGCCCTATTGGGAGGCCCGCTAACTGAACATAGGTACCATTAACCATGTTGGACCCTTTGGTAAGGACGACATTGGATTTACTTTGTGTTGTGGACTAGGAACTTGACCTAGTAAGGGCCACTCGGTCGAGTGTGGGCGACACTCGACCGAGTGCGGTGTAATCAGTTGATTATGCTGGTACTCGACCGAGTGCATGATCGGCAGCGTAATATAAGGTTACGCGAAATTCATAATCCAAAATAATTTCATTTCTTTTCTTTTTCGCAAAACCTAAAATCAGAACAACTTCTCCCTCTACCTGTTTTTCCCCTATCTCTTTTTGGGCCTTCACCTAGGAGACCACTATGGGAGTGTATGTGAGTGTCGGGTTTGGCCTAGTCACCAGTCCATTGAGTAAGGTAAGTCATCGTCACCATCTGTGGGTTTTGGTTAGGGTTATGGTTGTTTGTAATCTGGTCATACCGTTGTTGTAGGTGTCGATAACGGTCTTCCACGCTCTTATGTAATGTGGAGATCTTTTGTAATTATTGTATGATTGAGTTATGGTGTTGGTATTTGTATTGCTTTGGGACCATTTTCGGGACATGGTTCCAACCCCATATTCGCCTTTTGTGGCTCCCGTCACAAGAGGAATGTGCACATTAATGATCTGCGTTCGCTCGTTGCGATGAGCAGGGCTTAGGTGATACGGTAGCGCTCCCCACTGGCGTTGTGGATTACTTGTTGCGATGCGTAATCTGGCAGGGCTACACACCTTGGTGTGTAGTCGGTTACTGGTTACTATGGAGTTTGGAGGATGATTGTTACATTTTAGTTTGGTTGGTTTATGCCGTGTGACATGGATGTATTATATTGTTTATACAGTTGAATGTCCCCGTTTTATGTTTTCAAAACTGTGATGATCCATTTAGAGATGGGGAGCAGGCTGACTTACAGGTTTAGTATGGATGTTGTCTTGATGTATGCTGCGGGTTGGAAGGCTGTATGACATAACAATGCTCGTAGATGATAGTTGTGTCACCAGTTGTACTTTTCCTTCTTTATATAGTTATGTTGTATCTTAGTCTTCCGCTCTAAGGTTGTAAAGTATATATATATATATATATATATATATATATATATATATATATATATATATATATATTAAATGTTTTGAAATGGTCAATTTGATATACTTACCTCGGGCAACCGAGATGGTAGCGCCCATAGTTATAAAGGAAGGCCTAATTAAGGCTCCGTGGTAAGTAAGGGTGTTACAAAGTGGTATCAGAGCGGCGATTTTGGAACTTGTAACCAATGAATCTAATTAACGTAGGGTTTCAACTAAAATAAACCTGGTGTATGTGTGTTGGGAGCCCCTATGCTTGGTTTTGGGTAAGAAGGCGCCCTCACTCCAGAATCCCAGGCCCAATATGCTTACGCCAGTAACTTCGGGGCGGGATGATGAGTTGGAAATGTGTATGTGGTTGTGTGCTGAATTTGATTTAATTGTGTGCGATTATGTGTAGCTGGTGTAAAGGTGACATGGGTATGTGGTGTGAATGATGCATGAATGCATGACTGTCTTAGTGGATGCATATGGTCCAGTACTGATGTATGGTTAGGTATAAGGATGATGGACTGTTTTAATTGCTTGAGTAGCTGGTAGTGGAGTATACAGATGCATTATGAACCTTAGAAGTACGTGCAAGTCTTGAGTATGATGCTATGATGCATAATCGTATGTTTCGAGACGGTAGTTAAGCTGGTGTATAAGGTGGTATGAGTCGAGTCATAATGCCCTATGAGGACCTATGTGAGTGCTTTATTCCTATGTGTGCTTAGCTTTTGGTAGTACCGCGAGTAAAGACTAATTAGTGACGAGTTCTAAGACGCTCCTTGGACTCCGAACGACGTTTTGTATTGTATGAACGCTGACATTGACAATGCAAACTATTTTCTTTGACTTTTGGGGAAAATCGACCGTGTACAAGAGTGCACTCGACCGAGTTCTCCTTACTCGACCGAGTTCGTGAAAAGCAGAACTTAGATTAAATCTGCCAATATCGACACTCGCCCGAGTACCTTATACTCGACCGAGTAGAGGATACTCGACTGAGGGCGGTTCGTACTCGACCGAGTGCCCCTGTTTACCCGGAATCGCAGTTTATCTTATTTCGGCTATCTAAACTCCCTTTTCTCTTCTTATTTTAACATAAACCCTTACTTACAAACTCTCAAATACTCTCAAACTGATTTCTCTATCAAAACTTGGGAAAGACTTGTGTTACTACTCCTTTAATCTGCTTTTGGTCATCCTCTTCTCGATTTCTCACCCAATTTGCAAGGTAACATCACTTCAATTGTTTAATTATGTTTTGAGCAGGAATGTACCAATTAGAAACTGAAAAGTTTTGATTTTAATGCTTCAGAATCATGTTGTAGGTGACAAACTTCAATGAAACTTGCTTTTAACTCTTGCTTTTGATGCCTAGAAACTATGATTTTGAGCCCAAATCTTGTAGAAATTGATCCCGAATTTTCTAGGGTTTGTCTCCAAGTTTTGATTTTTTACACTCCAAATTCTCTTTTAAGGTTGAAAAAGGTTATAGTATGCTAATGCTATTATATTTTGCACTCAATTTTGAGTATTTTGAGCGAAAAATCCGTCTTAAGGCTTCACCATTTTAGTAAACAAAAATCTGAAAATCTCCTTTGTTTACAATCTTATGAGCCGAAATTTTGTTGTTAAATCGTGTTGTCGCAGCATGCCGAGAGCCGCCGCCACCAAACCACCCAGCAAGAGGAATCAGGCTGGTGTCGCCGCCGAGCGAGGCCAAGGTTCTACGGTTCCCGCCATGGCCCAATACCCTTCAATTGTGTTTACTGGCTACAAATAGAGAGAAGTTTTTGTGTCGTTGATGACCCATACCTTGAAGGCCACTAGGTGTGTAGATGTGAGAATTTTGGAGGAGTTGGGCATTGAAGTCGATATGAGGCACATCTTTAAAACCTTGGGGATGTTTGGGTTGTACTGACTAAGGAAGCATTCTTACGAGTTTATGACCTTGGAATTCATGAGCTCATACTCATATGATGAGGATGGTGAGACCATTTGCTTTAGGTTGATGAACACCAATTTCGAACTGACCATGGAGGAGATAACAGAGCATCTCGGGCTAGAGAAGCCTACATCGAACCACTACCTTAACGTGGCCAAGGGGTGTGGGGAAGTGGGTACCTTTCTTTGCTTACCGGCACGATATCCAATGTCAGTGCCATGTTGATTAATTATGTGAAGCATGTGACCTTGAGGATATTTCTCCGGATGATGACTTGTCTACTTTATGGGAGGAGTGAAGTGAGCAAGTAGAACTCCCATGAAGTAATGTTACTGATGTCCTACCTAAATCTGAAGCGGGAAGAGCGGTTCAACTACAGTGCCCTGGCCATTGTGTGTGCTAGTTTGGCACACATGGCTCAGTCTCCCCTTCGCCATCTTAGCTGTGGTGCCATTATGACCCGTTTGGCTCAAAGGTTGGCCAATTTTGAGCCTTCTCTCGAGGTCCCTGCGATGTTCAAGAGTGTATCTACGATGGATAAGGATTACTTCTTACACCATAAGTGGTTGAGAGTGCTTGATGGTGGGGTCTTGGCTTGGAGGGTAAGGGGGATGAGATGGATGAGGCTACCCGATCCGGCTAACCAACCTGAGACCGAACATCTTGAGGAGTGCACTGCTTATATGCCCCCATCCTATCAGATCTAGCTCATTCCGGAGCATGTACTCGAGGAGATACTGGTGCCCACCTTGCCTACTAGCCGTATGAAGGTGACCCAGCCGGCTAGGAAGACTATGGGAAATGGGCAGTAAGGGAGGTGGTGCAGAAGATTCCCTTTATGCACCAGGGTGCACACATGTACCATTACCTGAGTTATCCTACAGTTCATGACCCTAAGATGCAGGTGAACGAGCTGACGGAGAGGTTGTCCAACACTTTGGTGTTGCGCAACATGCATGAGTTGGCACAATGCCAGGACGTGGGGACGGATCTGGCTCAGCCGATACGGGTGAGAGGACCCGGAGATGATAGTGTTGTCTTCCATTATTATGGGGTGGACCGGTCTTCTCTGGGAGTGCCAAAGAGTTATGAGCGGGGATGCCTTGTCAGACCATGGGGAGCCAACCAGGGGAGTCATCTCTATTGGGAGGGAAGATGGATAGGAGATGGTGCAAAACCGGGCAATGGTAGAGGGCATGATGTGGCTGGATCATCCGGTGTCGGGAACGAAGAGGCTATGAATGATGATGCGGTCAACTATCCTTGAGTTCTCTCCATGGTATCTTGTTGTTTTATCGGACTTCCTTTAGATTTGGTGCCCTTGTGGCAAATAACTTTTATGTGTGGTTGTTGTATGCAGCCATAAGGCCTAGACGTGTTTCATTTTTTTAGACTTTGATTCGTTGGTGTATGACTATAAATGACCTTCGAGTCACAGTGTTGGTTTTCGTTACAGGTGTGTATTTTGGGTACATTTTGGAGAGCGTTCTGATCTAGGATACTCGACTGAGAACTCGATCGAGTAGGGAGAACTCGACCGAGTACCAGTCTATATTCGACCGAGTACTGAGAATGTAGTGTTAGGATGTGTTCTGGACTGTGGTTACTCGATCGAGTACACATAGAACTCGACCGAGTACAACAGACTCGACCGAGTGACTGTTACTCGACCGAGTTTTCAGTTGTTGTACCTTAGATTTCAGGTGTGATTGGATGGTAATGTTGTGGCATGATATGTGGGGCATGTTTAAGCCAATGGTTATGTCGTATAGTCATGCAGGGTAATCGGTCGCGTGCGGATAACGGTTTTATGAGTCATAGTATATAGTCGGTTCTATGTCATGTCATGAGTAAGAAGCTTCATAACTATACAACATAATGTTTCAAGTCCGACCCTTCTTTTCGGCATCGTTTCTTGGTATTCCTTACATGCATGAACATGATTACATTAATAGGTTGACCTTTCTTTCTCCTTTCTTTTGTCTTGTGACCACACGGAGGGTGAAATTCAGGTGCGAAGTTCCTTTTAAGAAGGGTAAAGACTGTCACACGCGTGTTTAAGATTCATAAATTTTGGTGTCTCTGTGGAATTTACTACTTGCTTTACTAGAAAAGTGGTGGTGTCATGTTAAGTTGTAGTGTAATGTGTATGTGTCTTGTGTGTGTAGGAAGCGAGGAGGTAGGTTGTTATTGCGGTGATATAAGTTATCATCTCGCCATGGTGTGTGTCGTGTGACCTTTATGTGTAGAATGTGGTGGTTTGTGACCAACGGGTGGTGACGATTAGGCGGAGTCGTAGTGGTGTTGAGTGTGACCTATGCATTTATACCATAGCATGTGTTTAGTCTTTTATGTCAGGGAGACGAACTTCGGGGATGAAGTTCTTTTTAAGGGGGGAAGACTGAAATACCCGCCCTATTGGGAGGCCCGCCGACTGACTATAGGTACTTTTGACCATGTTGGACCCTTTGGTAAGGATGACATTGGATTCACTTTGTGTTGTGGACCAGAAACTGGACCTAGTAAGGGCCACTCGGCCAAGTATGGGTGACACTCGATTGAGTTCGTGATCGGCAGCGTAATATAAGGTTACGCGGAAGTCATAACCCGAAATGAATTCATTTCTTTTCTTTTTCGTAAAACCTAAAATTAGAACAACTTCTCCCTCTACCTCCTTTTCCCCTATCTCTTATTTAGCCTTCACCTAGGAGATCACCATTGGAGTGGATGTGCGTGTCGGTTTAAGCCTAGTCACCAGTCCATCAAGTAAGGTAACTCATCGTCACCATATGTGGGTTTTGGTTAGGCTTATGGTCGTTTTTAATCTGGTCATACCGTTGTTGTAGGTGCCGATAGTGGTCTTCTATGCTATTGTGTGTGTTGATGATCAGTGCTTCTTGGATTACTTTTCAGGTAGGATTTCCCTACTTAGTTGGCTGTGTAATTATTATACATGTAATGTGGCGATCTTTTGTGATTACTGTATGATTGAGTTATGGAGTTGGCATTAGTATTGTTGTGGGACCATTTTCGGGAGATGGTTCCAACCCCATGTTCTCCTCTTGTGGTTCTCGTTACAAGGAGGATGTGCACATTAATGATCTGGGTTCGCTCGTTGCGATTAGCAAGGCTTAGGTGGTACGGCTGCGGTCCCCACTGGCGGTGTGGATTACCTGTTGTGATGGGTAATCTGGTGTTGGAGTAGTGTCCTCCACAATAGTGCATCTACATAATAAATCTCATAAAAGGAATATCATGGATATTTATTTATTTGCCAGTTGATCAACGTAAATCGGTAGCGCTCCGCTGACTAGAGTTTGACATTACTGTCGTAAGACGGTTGTGATTAACTGATCCCTTTCGGTCACACCTATAGGACGATACCCAAATAGTAAACTAATTGTTTATATGAGATATTATCTATAATTAGTGTTTTGTATAAAATGACTTTATTAAGTCAAGTGTATTTATTATTTATGACGAGTTACGAACTCAGGCCAAAAAGAATTATTGTTCAATTATTTGATAATTGATTTTTGAATAATTATTTAGTAATTAATAGTTAATTATTTAATGATTACGATATATGCGTGTAAATNAGAATTATTGTTCAATTATTTGATAATTGATTTTTGAATAATTATTTAGTAATTAATAGTTAATTATTTAATGATTACGATATATGCGTGTAAATAGTGAGGCGGAGGTAATTCGTTAATAATATTTACAAGAGGTTGTAAAATTAACTAATTAATTATTATAAGACACATTTTATATTGGTAAAATGATAAAATGTCACTTAATAGTTAAGTGTGCATTGTCTGTTAATTTATAATATATAAGTGTTAAATTATTAGATTAATATTTAATTATATAAGATAATTAAATATAAGTCTTATAAGCATTTGTGAGACAAATGTCGGAAATCGGAATGGACCGTATTAAGTCCAAATGGACTGATTTTTACATGGTTAAGAAGTCCATGTGATTAGGCAAAAGCCCACTATCAAATGTTAGTGTAAACTCAATTGTTTACATTTTAAGTGCCTATAAATAGGCAACTATTTACACATTATAAGTGTTGAATTTTTAAGAAAAAAAACCCCCATAAAGCACTCCTCTTTGGCCGGTTATTTTGATAATCCAAGAAGATAATTTTCTTCATCAAAACTTGATCAAAAGGTTGATCAAACTTCATCAAATAAAATCAGAAATAATAATACACATCATTAATATTATTATAGTAATAATATTAGTTATA
>VHZZ01003942.1:62163-77741 GCA_009801015.1 Silene noctiflora
TACAAAGAAAATACCATGTAATACGAGATTACGTGGATAGAAAGGAAATAAACATTTGTAAGGTTGGGACAGACGATAACATTGCTGATCCTTTAGCCAAGCCTTTATCAAAGGTTAAGCATGATGGTCATGTCGTCTCAATGGGATTGAGACGAGTAGTAGAATTCCTTTAGATTATGAGACTTGTAATAATTGGATATTGTATCAATTTTTCCATATATAATAATCACATTCATTGTTTGAGTTTTCATGATGATTTCTTTTATTTAGTTTGACTAAATTTTAATACTTTGTTTATCCGAATAGTATTGTGTGACAATGTTGAAGTTATTCAAGTGAACAGGATAAACTTTGTATTTTGCCCATAATCACTTAATGAGGTTACATCTCGGAGTGACTAGATTTTAAGTTGATCGATGGTTGATGAATCACCATGGGGGTCATAGAGATGACTGATTGATTACATAGGCAGACTGTATGACACCTTGCTGGACAGTGATAATCGATAGAGTCCCTTAGTTCAATTGCAAACCCCAGGTCGTGGCAGGGATTTCTATGATATTCCTATGAGTCAATTCTTTTAACTGGAGACTATTATCTGAGTCAGTAAAGTTTCCGAGTGACTTTGGTTTTTGTCCTAGGTTGCGCCGTGAAAGGAGGCCTAAGGGCATTCACTGGGTCATGGTGATCTGTATTGAGCGAAGGTAGATAGGGCATACAGGAATTGTCCACCCATGTTGGGTTTTATGTATCTCAGGGCCACTCGAGGAGTTGTGACTGGGAATGCGTGGCCACGCTCAGAAGTAATCTATGGTAGATTTTTCCGGTCTTGCAGTCACACTCCCGATCGAGGAAACCACTCACGATATGTTCATGTGCAAGTAYGACCTGAAAGACACCTTGCATTGAGTGGKAGATCTAAAACGGACAAGAGAATTGGTTAAGCACACCTTGTATCGAACAAGTGGGAGATTGTTGGAAAGAGTGTCCTCCACAATAGTGCGTGTACATATTAAATCTCATTTTAAGGAATACACTCGGGCTATTTATTGGCAATACTTGTCAGCTGATCAACGTGTATCGGAAATGGTCGGCTGACTAGAGTTTGACGTTACTGTCGTGTGATAACGGTGTTCAGCTGATCTGTTTCGGTCACACCTATTGGAACGAGCGCCAATACTAACTAATCGTCTGTATGAGATACAGTTCATTAGTCCCTTGATAAACTTGTTAGTTTAGACCACATATTAGACACTTTAATAAAATAAGAAATTACATTAATTTTATTTTTATGTGATCTAATACACATGCATGCAAAAGAAAATAAATAAAAATAAGGAAAAGAAGAATTTCCCTTACATTGATGTTGGTAGAAAATAGGGCACAACAATAACGACTCCTTCCTTATTGTTGTTCTTGAGCTATAACCACAAGGATGATCCTCTTAGTACTCAACTTAGAGTCCCTCCTATGGTGTGCACCCAAGACTATCCCAAAAACTACTAAAATTACTAACTAGATAGTTTTAGTAGTTACCTTGTAATTAATAATACAAATATTATTACACTAATAATATAAAATGTATAATATTTATTTGTGATTTTATTTGATGATATTTGATCAACTATTTGTAACAACCCCACACTCCAAAGTGCCTTACCGAGGCCACCTCGAGTATAAAGGTGTTACCATCCCGATTTCCCAAGGCAATGATAATCAAAAGACAATAAAGAAACAACTGTAATCTTTAAAACACTTTAAACTGTTACATAGCAAAACGACTGTCTCAAACCAAAAGAAATACAAATGTCTCAAAAGTGTATCAAACTAAGACCAACTACAACTGAACGCAGCGGAAACTCTAGGGTGAACACCCGACCATCACATGCATCTGCTAGATTACCTGCTCAACAACTGCTCACCATCCCCGAATGGATCATCACATATTACAACACAACATCGGGGTTAGTTACTGATAACCAAAACCAAAACAATCAAAGGCAACAACACATCCACACCACACCACCTCCTCCATCACTGACTACACACCCAAGGTGTGTAGCCCTGCCAGTGGGGGGCCGTAGCCGTTCCCACGAGATTGGGGTAGGATTTTCTTAGTTTTCTTAAGGGGGAAGATAGTAGGGTTAATTAGATAAGTGGGGAAGCTTGGAATGGAGGATTTGAGCTCCAATTGAACTCGAAATCAAGCGCCCAAAACAGAGTATACGGGCTGCTTGTATGCGGTTTTGAATGGGTTGTTTTGAGCTCGAATTTGAACGGGTTTGGATGGTTGCTTTGCTGGGGTTTGTGGGTGGTAATGTGGGCTGAACATGGGTGGCTTGATTGGGCTTGAGAGGGGTAGGATTGGAGGTGTTTAGGGAGGTCGAAGGGGTTGGGCTTGGGAGGTGTTTGAACACGAGTTTGAGGGGTTGTTTGGAGTGTCGGGTTTGGGATGGAATTTGGGTTGGGTTTAAGGTGGGTCAAAGCTGGGTTGGGTGGTTGGATGGGTAATTGGGTCGGGGTACTCGTAATTCGTGCCAACTCGTATAGAAAACGGGCTTAAAAATTAAGTTAAAATCGAGCATTAAAACACTTGCACAAACGAGTTTTCAACTCGTTTTTTCAAAACTTTCGAAATTCGATTTTTCAAACAAAATTCCTAAAATGAATAAAATAAATATTTTATTTTCGCTAAAATAAATATTTTAAAAGAAATAAATTCAAATTAAATAAATAAAATGAATTTGAAATGAATTAATTTAAATTTCATTTAAATTAAAACAAACGAATAAAACATTTAAAAATTTCATTAATCAAATATTTCCTCGACAACGTCCCTTTTACATCGTAAAACGAACTTAAATAACTATATGACCAACTTGAAGTACATGTTGTCCTATCATCATCGGGTGTTTGCCGAGATTTCTATAAATGTCAGTATCGACAGATACAGGTATCTACAATATGTAATAGATTTATATAAATATATAAGTCTCTTAAAATTGCATGCCTAAATAGTAAAATAATTCTGTTAGTAGTAAAAATAATTGTAGTAACATTTCCATATAATAATATGATAATAATCACTCATTTGAAATAGTGAGCGGGAGCAGTGAAAGTAATAGAATTAATAACGGGAGTATTGAAATTATCAATATTAATGTGCCAGTAGTGAAAGTAACAACAATTACTTAACAATAATTACGGCGAGAGTAGTGAAAATAATTAATAGTAGTAATAACAAATGTAATACAAGTAACAATATTAACAATAAAAGCAAGTATACATGAATAATGAGCTAACTAATCGATTTAAGTAAAACTTTAATTAACGGGAGTAGTGAATTTGTCTCATAATTTATTCATCGTAATTTTAAGATATGACATATATACAAATTATATAAATGATAAATTTATGTGTTATGCAACTTGAATGTAATTTTATTTAATTGAACATAAATTTTAATGCTAACTAAAGGTAGGTCGGGCGGAGCGGAACACCAATACTAGTTTGTAAAAAAAAAGGCAAATACAAGTGGTTATTTGTTTATTTTATTTTTAAAAAAAAATTATTATGAGAATGAGGTTGTTATAGGAGAATTAGGATTTTGTTATTGATGATTGTACTTTGATAGGCACTTTCTCGGTCGGCCCACCACTTTATATCCCGTTTTTGTTCAATTTGTTTCTACAAGGCTGTCTACTGAATTTCGTATTCTACAAATACAATTGCAATTCTGGGCACTTTCCTGTAAACCATGTGAGTTGTTCTGCAACCTCAGCTTCAACTCTTCTCATTAATTAATCATGTTTTAATTTTATTCAATTTCTTTTCCTGGGTTTTGCTGTGGTTTAAGGGTTTTTACTTTTATCTCATCTGTAAACTTGGAAATTATTGATGGGTTTTTTATTCTCCTGAATTTCCATGTATGACTTGTGTTTATTGAAGTCAATTCTATGTCATGAATTTCATAAATTTATCGTAAAACGGGTTCTTTTGGTAATCACTTTTATCACCAATTAGAGTGTATTTGGTTCCGTTCTACAATTATATTAATGCCGCCACTCATGTGTTTATACTCTCTCTAGTCTCTCCTCTTCTCGAACATTAGTAGTACTTGATATGTGTATTTGTTGCTTGATTACGATATTTGGTCAAAAGATAGAATCTTTTTCGAGAATTTTTATGAATCCGAATACCTCATAATTGATACTAGCAACTAGTAGTAGTTCGGAGAGTAGTACATAATTCTGCAATTCCAGCTCCCACAGATATGAATTTGTTATAACATTTGTTTCTGGAGTTTGTTATTATTCTTTACTCTCTATTCTTATCGTTGATCGCAATTCGCCTGAAAACGGCTGGACTACCCAACCCAAAGATATGTAATAGAACCCTCATGATGATGCTATTAGTGTTATCGTATTATTGCGAGACTCGTTGATGCACTAGTCAAAACGCCTAGGCTACGTAAGATAGTATGATTTTTCTTATGGAGGACATTAACGAGGCATACTATTTCGCAATTTTATTTTTTACTCCAGGTTGTTTTATTTTACCTTCTTTTTGAGTTATTATACCTAGCTTTTAGTTCTTTACAGTTTACAATCATAATCAAGCTTATGGTATCGTTACAGATAATTTTATTTTTGGAAATAAAAAATTGTTTGGAAAAGTTTTAGGACTCGTGTGCATGGGGTGCCTTATTGTCACAAGCCTTTATTGCCCCAGCATGCTTCGCTCCTTTTAAACTAAGTGCATGACTGGGATGCTTCTCTGTCGCCTTTTACAATGTAGGGATACAATATTGGATGGTTAAATTTCTTACAATTTATAGCTTGAATAAATCACGTGTTTCAGTTCGTGGCTGTTTTGTCCCAAATATCTGTTTGATGTTATGTGTATGCATCTCAGTCTCTAATGGTTGTCTATTATCATCATCAATCAGCATTGATTTACAAGAGGTTAATAAATAGTTTTTTTTTCCTTGCAGATAAAGGTTGTTCTCCCTTCAAAGTCAGTCAAACAAGGATAAACGTAAACCAAAAACTTGATACATCTGTGAGGGGGCTTTTGACCACTATGGATGTCAAGAGCGTATCTTGGGTTGAGCATATGCGTCAAAAGTTTGAGGCTTTGTATGTGGAAGTGGACGAGACTATCTATGAGGTATCTGATATAACACTTACATTTTCCTTTGATGTTTAAAAGTATACATCCTTTGAACTTACGGAAATCTCTTGGCTGGATGTACTATGAGAGTTACAAACCAACATTAATTTTTTTACTTCTCATTTAAAAGAATAAAATTTAGGAATATGACTTAACATAAAGGGGTTTTCAAGATGGACCAGTTATTGTTTTCTTTCCCCGTCTATCCATCTTTGAATAGTTTGCTTTTCAGGAGCTGATGTTTTGCTTTTAGTTATTATAATTTCATGGTACTGGATACTGTCAAAGAAAGTTGGCTTATAGAACTATATGTGCATCTTGTATCGTAAATTCGTAATGTAGTAGGTGCGGGTGCATTATGCAACACAATTTTCATTACGGGCATCTGAAAACAGTCTTTTTTTTTAACACGGGGCAAAGGATGCATATGTCAATCCCCTCTTAACCTGCCACAATTGGGGGCCACTGAGGCACTGAATTAATGTTGTTGTTTTACTACAGGATACAGTCAAATATGTTGGAGATCACATGCGGACTGTTGGAGATCACGTGGTGACTGTTGGAGAAACGGTCAAGAATTTCTGCTCAGAAGTTCTGCAGGATTTGCGTGCTTCATCTTCAGTAGATTCAGCAGAAGAAAAATACGCCCTTCTGACTGGGGCTCATAATGGTGACGTTTTAGCCTGTAAAAGTAAAAAAATAGATAATGAGAATGAATCTATTGATGATACATCTGAACAAATGGGCAAAGAAACTGATGGTTCTGCTGCATTGAATAAGTGTACTGCTGAGAATTCTCAAGGCCAGTTTGCTGACTCTGTCACAAATCAATCTACCACTGTCGAAAACTACTTAAACAATTGGCAAGAGTTTGATTTTCCGCTAAAGTCACTCTCTGATCTGTCCCTTCAAGATTCTGTGAAGGACTTCACTTGTCGTAGCTCTCAGAATGAAACAGATGAATCCCTATGTGGGTGTAAGGACATCGCTGCTATTGAACCTGCTGCTGTAAGAGTGAGCGAAAGGAATGAAAATGAAGTGGAGATCTCTAGGGATATAGAGGAAGGATTTCCGGTTGCTAGTGTTGTGAAACAAAGTCAAACTAAAAAGACCCCTGTTGGGGATGTATCTACAGCGTTATATAGTAAGCATCTAAATATCTTCCTATATTAAATAATTGTTACTTGCATCAAGATTCAAGTCACATACCTGGACTACTTGCACGGGGTTGTCAAATGATGTTGGAACATAACACGATGCATGGGCGGAGCTGTTATGCCGGAAGGGATAACGCCTCAAATCCTGAAAATTTGAAATATTGTGAGGGAAATAAAATTTGCCATGAAAATCTTGTTAATGATAAAAAAGTTAGGACATGCCTGGTGGACCAATAGGAGCGGCCAGTTAAGATAGTTATAGATACTAATGATTAAGTTACGGGACCAATATTATTCGACAAAACAGTGACCAAAATTTGGGTATCTCCGCCCCTTATTAGCGACTAACTAGTTACTAGAATTGCTGAAGATAACTAGGTTTAAAATCTATGAAGTTAAGACAAGGATGTAGCTAAAAGTGAACGACGTCTCTCATAGGCGTTAGCCAGATTTGCATTGCTGACTTTGTGGCTTTGTGATGTAGTTTATGCTTCTTTTTGTGCTGATAGTATAGTTGTGTACTGCCTTTTGCA
This sequence comes from Silene noctiflora, assembly GCA_009801015.1. Lineage (NCBI taxonomy): Eukaryota > Viridiplantae > Streptophyta > Magnoliopsida > Caryophyllales > Caryophyllaceae > Silene > Silene noctiflora. The sequence continues at coordinate 69,026 of VHZZ01003942.1, forward strand.
GACTCAGTATTTGCAGTGAAAGCTGATGTGGATACTATCAGCGTTGATAATGTGGGGAATGACTTCACTGTGTTTAACCCAGGTACTTACCAATAATAGCTTATGTCTTATTCTCGTGTCAGTTCACTCAGTTGTTAGTGTTGATGAGGAAGAATTTATTTGGCATTTGTTGATACTATTTTAAATACAATTATTTGTATGGCCTACCAAATAGGGCCTATATTCACAATTAGACTCATGATGTACTGGTTGTGATAGGAAAATAAGTTTTAAATGTCTTTCCTTTACTAGTTCAAGTTCTTAGCCGGTGGATAGGAAAGGCAAAAGGAAAGAGACAACTAAGTGTCATGACTTTCATTGTCATGACTAGTATGATAAAGGAAAGAGAAGGAGGTGACTAAAGTGCATGGCTCACAATTGTCTTCATAGGCTGTTTAGTGCAAAACCTTCAATCCATGCGTCATCCTCTCCTTCAACGCTCCTATTAGCACCTTTGTTTATGCTAACATGTTGCACATTTTGGCATATGATTTAACGGCTATGTTCCTTTCCATGGTCTAGGACGTTTGGTCATTTTTCTGTCCAATGGTTGGAGAGTGTGTGTATTGTTGCAGTTAGGAATAATGTTAGTCTAGTGTCTACTGGCTGCTAGGTAGAGTTAGGAATAGCAGTTTTTGATCTTTGGGAATAAGTTTAGGTCCTTAAATGAAAAAAGAGTGGTGGTTTAGGTTCTTTTCTTGGGTTACTTCTCCTTTCTTGGTACAAGGTACTTTGAAACAAATATTCAGCTCTCAACTCCTATTGTGCAGAGTGGATTTACTTCGTATAATTTAGATCTGTGATTTTGCCAAGTTCAGGGGTCATAACTCATAAACATGTTCTTTTTATTACCCTAGCTGTGATTTAATAGAATTGTGATTAGTTTTTTTTTCCCCGGCTTCAGTTGGCCAACACTATTCAGTGTTTCAGATTATGTGCATTTGAGGTTGAAATTTACAGTTTAAAAGGGTTTTCGGGTATCTCATGTTAATCGGGTTGGTTTTTCAGTTTTGGGATTGGTTCTTTTTTGGGGGGTGAAACCCTTGACGTCTGCCAAATCCTGGTTCTCATGAAGGCAATTGCAGTAAAACTTGACTATCGCTACAACCAAATGCTCTCATATTTTTACTTCTAGGAGTACGAAGTTAAGACACTATTAGCACTTGGGGATTTATGAAGTCGTGGAATAATAAACAATAATTCCATGCATTGTTGTCAGAATCCCGATTTGATTCTACGATTCTACGATCCTACGATCTAAAAAGAAGAATTATGGTTGTAGAATCTGACGATCCTATTTGTTTGAAAATTTCTAGAGTTAGGTCAAATCATAATATGATCCTACGATCTTACTATCCTACGATTGGTTTTATGATAAAAGAATAAATTTATATTTTATATAATGACATTGTAAAACCCGAATCTTGTATAAGTGTATAAACATATTCATAACAATGGCTCCAAAATTATTAATCATCAATAATTTATGGATAAATACTCCCTCCTATTTCCTTTGTTGTTCCCTTTTGGTTTTGACACAAGAATTAAGTGAATCAATTTGGACCACACAATACACATGACCCCACATCAAATTGATTTTGGACCACACAAAGTTGTCCAAAAAGGGAAAGAGGGAACAACAATGAAATTAGACGAAAATGGAAAGGGGAACAACAAAGGAAATAGGAGGGAGTATTAATAAATATGTATTTTGATCTTCAATTTTATGTTTTTACCACATAAATAACTATATCTAGTTAGTTTGTAGAATATTACAATTCTACGATCCGATTCTACCGATTCGATTCTACCTACTTCATTGATCCAAAGTAGAATCCCGATCCTAACAACATTTGATTCCATGGTTTCACACAAATTGTTACTTGAATCAAGTACGGAGTAATAATATTCTGATGATTGTTACAATAATTGATTCGTATAATATCATCAAGTTCTTGGCTTGCTCATGAAATTAGAACTGCAGATGCAAATTTGCAGGGGGGTTCAAAGCTTGAAGAATCTTGTATCTTGGTAGAGAAAGATGACCAATTTTCTAAATCAACTCTTGAAAACATGCCGAAATCTTACAAGGTATCCCCAATTCTAACTTTAGAGAAAAATACGTTAGAGCTCTGATTAAACAAAAATCTTAATTTCCAAAATATACTTGTTTGAATCCTTGATTAAACAAAAGTATAATACTGTGAACAATAACATCCTTCATTCATGCAGAAGAAGATCAAAGAGGCGTTTTTCCCCAGGAGATGGTCTAAAAGCAAGAGAGATCAGGAGCAACTTGCTGAAATGAGTTTATTGTCTGCTTCCATGGGCTCCACACAAATCGAGATTTCAGAAACATCGAAATCTTTTGAATCAGAGTGGGAGCTTATCTAGGTTTGTGATACCTATTTATCGGGAACGATCATTGTTAATAAGAGCGAGTAGCTTAGTTTTTACTACAATGGCGCCCCCTCTCACAAGGAGAATTAGTTTTTACTACAATGGCACCCCCTCTCACAAGGAGAATGGTGGCGTTCTCGTCAATCATGAATGCTGCACAATGTATATGTACTGCTTTATTGAGGGGAGTTTTATATAAGTACAAAAAGCCGGATTCATTCAATAACGTACGAGATAGTTACAAGCGCCATGTTTCAGGTCTCTGCTGTCAGTCTTCAATGTTAAAATGTTGATGTTTTCTTACAATCTAAAACTTTAGATCTTTAGATTCAATTCCAAGCTCTGAGAAGGCAATACCAGTAGGACCCAAGTGGATTCGGACTAGGCTTGATGGTTCACACACATAAAAAAAGACTCCTAATACTCCGTATACATTTTCCTAGTTGCCTTAGGTCGGTAAGACCCGGGCTATGGACACAAAATATCTACCGACTCTAGAATATTTCGAGACTGATCAGGCTGAAACTTCACAGTTTTTCAATTTTGATCTACATAACCACTATTGACTACATGTAACCCTTTACAACTCTCGCTGCAACAATATGAGCCTATTGTCTCAATTCTCCGTTCGTGCAAGATGCAACCGCAAAATACATCGAGATTGTTTTCGGATTTACATACAACCACCAATTCCAAGTATCTGGCAGGCCGGGAAGACACCAGTGACTACAATCAGGATTACTTGAACCTTCCATTTCCAGCTTGTATACACTGATGGACGTGCATCTCTTGCATAGGAACTAGGAAGACAACGTATGGTAATGTTCAAGTACCTCATGATGGTGATCAACGATTCAGGAAAGATAGATCTATAGGACTCATCCAAGGTAGGTTGTGTTGCACTGTAGCAACATTGCTCCATGTTGTGCCCGGGATAAATACGTCAAAAAACACTGTTGTGTAATTACAGTCTTACGTTTTATTCAACCCATTTCGCCCTTGTTTTCTTGCTACCTTCGTATGCTGGATCTATTGGCATCTCCTCCATTTACTTTTGGTATGGTCATACTTTGCTGAAATCTGGACTGTGATTAGACATTGACAATGCTTTTGGATCTTTGTTTTTAGTTCTCCTCTTGTGCCCTCCTATTAATGTTTAAGAAATGTAGAACGTTATTTTTTCCACCTGTTCAGGAAAAAATTAACAAAAAAAAAAAAATTTAAAAAAAAAAAAAAGAATTGTGCAAGGGGAAAAACTAAAGATTATTTTAAGAATAGACCATCAGATACTATTGTCCAAGCAATACAATTCCAAGGGCAAAAAGCATACAGGACTAGAGCTTGTTTAGCTTATACATACATACAAACCAGTTATCCATACATAGCATGGGGGGAACAAGGTGGAAGTAAGTTTTTTGTTTAAAAGATCACGATAGTACTCGAAAGGATTACAAATTGGCTAAGGTATTTATCATCAACGCTATGTTAGCATAGTTGCTCTGTGAATATGAAACCACTTCTAGTCTTCTACACAAAATCCCGACAATGGAATTACCACAAGTTATACATATATCACTAGCACTGAGTAATCACTATACAACACTTCTTACAAGATAAACACAAACGGAGCGCAGAACACAGGAAACATGTTGATATGCTACAAAACAAATATTGTTGCATGTTTCGGGTTTGATTGCGAGCAAAGTCCTCCAATCGAATCGTCCATACTCAATTTGCAAACTAGGTTACTAGAGCATTGAATATATGAAACTAGTGGCGCTTTACGATTCTAGTCCGTATCCTAACTGCAATCGGATACTCAGCACGCAACAGTGGAAATAAGAAAAAGGGTACTTGATGCCAAAATTAAGAGCATGAAATTCATTTTTACCAGTACCTTCAAGCTGTTATTCCCTTATTCTTATTCTTCTTCTCAAAAGGAAGCTCTATGTTGCGCAAAGATCTATTATTGCATCGCAGTAAAACCAAGCTGGGAACATAAACGCTCATGGAATCAGGTTCTAGTACAGGTAAAACTTTGTTTTCAATTTTGGCATTTTTGCAGTCCCATGAAATCCAATTTCCAGCAGATGTTGCCACTGCAGTTTTACCATCTCCAGTAATCAGCGCACCTTTAATCATGCCCACACTATCGCCAAGATAGACATTAATTAATCTCCTCCAGGACTTTGGATTCCCATATTCCATCATCACCCATACATTGCTGCCGGAATCTTTATAATTATTTTCCAAGACATTGCCACCAGAATCTGTGCATGATACAGCCAGCTTATCCTCGACCTTTCTAACCGACATTAAGACAGCAAATGAGTGTGGTGCCACACTTATAGGCAGATGAAGATCACTGAACACGCCATTAGCTAAATCAAAAGTCAGAATAGTTTTGAAAATGGAAGCCCTCTTAGGTTTCCTCGTACAAATCCAATGAATAGCACCATTCAGATACACACCATTACTCTCAAGGATAAACTTGCCACCTTCAATTGAAGTAACATCACTTGTCAAGCCACTCTTGCTTAGGCTACAAACATCCGTATGAAGGTAGGTTGTGTTTGACTCCTCTATCCAATAATAACAAATCCTAACCACCTTATAGTCATGTGAAACAACATCAAACCCAAAACCAAAAGTATATTGTAGAAATCTTGAGTTCACACTCCTGAACTGTTTCTTACTGAAAGTTGGCACTTTGAGTGGCAAAGCGAGGGCTTTTCTGATTGAAGGGTTCCACAAAACCAGAGGGCTCGGAAATTTTGAGAAATAATTAAACAAACTAACCACCCCATGACAGCAACCTACAATTACACCCATATTGTCCATTGGGGAATTAACTTCAGTCCATTCGTCTATTGGTTTATGAAGTGGATGCATGAAAAATTGAGAATCAATCTTAAAAAGAGCTGATCTGGAATCTTTGGTGGTTGGATTAGATTGACAAGATAAATGCGTTGCAACAAAAGTTGGGCTTGTGATGAGGGAGTACCAGGATTTGGATACACACATGAAACGAAGCAAGGATTTCACAGGCAAGTATTTCAAGATTTCTACGATCAATTCTTGTGGAAAATCGTATTTCATTTGTCTAGCCATTTTTCTGTAGTACAAATGGAGAGGCGAATAAGGTATATTCGCTTCATTATTTAGACCTGCCTTACCCATGGAAAACCAGCTCAAATGCAGAATTCAGAGTTTCAATGCTTGAAAGATACCCAGCACTAGCACACAGCTTACATGATCACAACAACAACGTTACCCCCAGCACCTCAACAGTTCTCGCAAATTACGAGAAGATAAGGACTGTTTCCAGATGACCCAATGTAAAAATTGAGCCAGAATTGAATCGAGTAACAATGACTTACCACCAAGCCTGAATCAGAAAGAGAAGATTATGGAATCAATACATAGCTAAGCAAACCAGTTGCTGTAAAGAAAAAAAAAAGGGGGGAAAAAAACACTTTCTCGTTCAGATTATAACAATGGAGGCGAAAAAGGTTGAAGGCATGCATCAACACCAAAGTTTACAACTTGAATTACAATGACATCTTATGAAGTTACCATCAAAATTCTCCATTAATACCACAAAAATATGCTCATCCCATTTCTATACACCAACTTGAACAATGTTGTCTCATAACCCATTAATTTAATACAAAAATAACTGCTTCTCTCGTGTCGAAAAACTCGAAATCAAATTCAAACATTAACCCCAAATCATACTTCGGATTAATTACACTTGAAATGAATAGCTAAATAAACTCTTACTTCAGATTTATGTTATTAAATCTAGAAGAATACAGCAAAGTTGGGGAGTTACAATTAACGAAGTAAAGAAAGTGAAATTAAGTATGAAAGTAAAATTGATGAATGACCTGGTTGATGAAACAATCAATCCGTAGAGTTGTTTGTGCAAGGAAACTCCCAATTACAAAACAAGTTGGATGACAAAGTTGTGGAAGATCTGATCTGATTTCTCTAACACATAGCAATGGAGACAAATACGGTTTGCAAGTCTAACCCGACCCGACCCGATTAAACCCGAGAATATTGCAACTCAAAACCGACTTCATCCGGTGACGAACTATAATCCAACACGGTCCGATAATCAGTGACCTGAACCTAAATCTCATCTAAATCCGACCCTGGTTTTGACCAAGTCCAAACAAGGCACTTTGTAACACCCCATCTATCCAAGAGCCTGTACTAGGACTACCTAGATAATTGAGCGTGTTACCATCTCGGAATAACCGAGGTAGTAGATGATCAAAGGAAAGAAATGCAGTACTTTAAATATAATTCATAAAGTCGTTACAACATAAAACTTAAGTATCAAAACAGCGGAAATAAAATTACAACTGAAGACTTCTAATTATGTGATCTAGTTCTAAGCCGATCTTCCAAGTCCTCACGCCATCCCATGCTATAACTGGATCCATCAGTTTCCTGTCAATTTGCTCCCCATTACGGATCATCACAGGTGTTCACGAATACACGGTCAACCTCGCGGTTGAGTAAGATAATCAAATACAACAAGTAAATATGCAAATGTATGAATATGCAATTGTCATGGCCTTTCTACCGAACTCATCAACCCCAAACTTCCACCCGTCTCCTCCTGGCTGGGTCTGCCTTGATCGTCATCGAGAAACCAGCTTAACAGCTGAGGTTATCTGGAGACAGGTCTGCAGAACCAGCCCGGGCCTTTACACCACCACGAAGGTATATAACGGTGTCTGCCGGTAAGTTTATTATACATCACCCGAAGGCTCTTACCATGATGTCTGCCGATAAGTTATTTATACATTACCCGAAGCCTCTTACCATGATGTCTGCCCAGGTTAAACCTGTCCACCAATGCATATGCTATGCCAATGAATGCAACCATACCATATCATAACTCAATCTATATCCAAACCGATAACAAATGCATATGCCAGACTTATGAATACAATATTCCAACATGCCATAAACTCACGTCATAAATCATCCAATGAGGCATAGTATCCAACAGAATGCACAAATAAGATGGCAGATTAAATTATCCAAAGAGACATAAAATTCAGATAGAATAAACAACGGTATGACAGATCGAATTATCCTACCTCGTAGCTTAGCAAAATCCGTTTAGCAAATCCAACAGAATACTTCAATATTCCACTTCAAACACGTCACCTAGAAACAATAATATTATTATTAACATATCGTTCGTATTATTTATTAATCATTATTTATCGTAGTTCGTTATTCGTATCCCTAAAGTCCGTAAAGCGTGCCATTACAATTCCCGTCCTCACGACATATATTAATTATGACCTTTATAAATAATTAACTTCTAATTATAACAATTACATTTGAATAATTATTATTGTACGAAATATAAGATTATAATTAACACGACTTATAATAATTATGAATCACGAGATACAATTTCAGTCAACGAATTAAATGAAATAACGAATTAACGAATTAAACGAATTCAAACCATCACGAACTACCCATTCAACGAACCTCACACACACTCATCTTAAACCACCCCATCGAGCACCATCACGCGTTTGGCAGCCACTGACCCCACCGAGGCTGCCTCTCCCGCACCATAGTAGGCTCCCCCGACACCACCAGTGGCCTCGACTCCAACCACCGAGCCCAGCCACCACCAAAACAGGCTCCCCCTCGCACACTCTCCTAACTTAACCCGTGGTACAACCATCAATTCCACTGCCTATACTGTCCTCCTGCCACCACCATCACCACCACCGACACATGGGGGTTCCAGTGGCAGCCTCGCCACTCCTTCGACACTACACCACCACCACTTCTGCCCTTACCAACACCAGGCAGACACCACACCAAATACCAGAATAACCTAGCACACCCTTGAACCCGTCACTAAACTAACCCATATCTCCTTAACCACCCAACACCACCACCTCTGGACACTACTCCAGTCACCACTGTCCCACGGTGTTTCCAGGGGTTGTCCTCCTCTACCCCAAACGCCTCACACGACTCACCAATTCCCCACCAAACACAACCAACACGCCACCAAACACACTTTGTTTTTCATGCAACTCTCCCTGTTCTCGGCCACTCCGGCCATCGCCACCTGGCATAGCTTTGGACCACCACATGACCACCATTGTGGTCGACTCAAGCCCCAAACACCTGAAGGAAACCACATACCCTATGTGAACCTACTGGATTTATAAATTAACCACTTAATTTAATTGATCTTTATGCATGCATAACAAAATAAATA
>VHZZ01003944.1:33825-49518 GCA_009801015.1 Silene noctiflora
GATCAATCATTTTCTAGTTCTCTTAATCTCTCTATCTTTTCTAATTAGTTTAATTGCATCTTTTTAATTATGTCTTCCTTTAATGTTATTCATATGCTTAGTTTAATTATCGTTATGAGTATCTAATTCCCCTTTGCTAGGATGTAGGGAAGTCATGGTATGATGTAGCTATGCTAATAATTAGACCTAGTTGACTAAAAGGTGAATTGTCTCATGATTGTTAAGTACCGTAATTAATAAACTGAACGTACGCAGTTAATTGGTTAATCCAGGCAGTTTCAGACCTAGATCGAAAGATNTCTCTCTCTCTCTCTCTCTCTCTCTCTCTCTTTCTCTCTCTCTCTCTCTATTCTACCAAACTCCAGCCTCATCCCTTAGGTAGAACGCAGCCTGTTCCACCTTCGTTTCCTCCGGGCAATTAACCACCTCAAGTACACTCTCCATCTCTCTGTGCCACTTGACCAACAGGTTCGGCGCCCCTGTGCCCTCATATATCGTAGGGTTGAAGCGAGAGATTGTGGTGCTCATCTTGGTGGCATCCATTACATTCTCTTTAGCCTTACCCATTACCTTAAGAGCCTCGGTAAGAGCCTCTTGTTGCTCAATCATACGAGCTACCTCATCTAGAGTCATCTCTGAAGCTTTCAAGTACGCAGCTGATCTTCTGGGAGGCATCTTTTACTATATAAGAAAAACAGTCATAAGCACATAGCCTACGGCTCAAACAAGAATACATCCTTTCAACAAGACACTTGATAAGTCCATTTTATATATGATTTTACCCCATTTATTAGCTCGGTTTTACATGATATTTGCACTAATTTAAGTGATTATTTTAGCTAATTTTGTGTTCTAGATGTTTTGCTTGTACTTAACGAATTTTGTAGGAAATATAGCTTTTGATAGCTAAATCCCGTCAAAAGAGAAAATATCGAGTTCATAAAGTTAAGTGGAAATTGGATTGGATCATGCAAGCTCAAACATTGGAAGAAATGAGCAAGTGTTGAAAGAAATGGCCCAAATAATTATCCAAGGCAAATGTAAACAATTGGTTAAATGAAGCCCAAGAAGTAATCCAAGGTTGGATGTGGAAAAACGCACTTAGGATTCCTCAAAGATTCCTCAAACAAGCATTTAGACGGAGGTTTAAGGACGTATTAAGGATCAACATTGGATCCCATGAGCATTAAAGCAAKCATTTAAGGGAATTAACCCGGATACGCCCAACCCCGATCGGGGTGGCGTGTCCCCGATCGGGGACGCCCCTATTTAATTCCCTAGGATTCTTTATATTTCACTTGGTGAACTACTATATAAGTAGCCTAAGCCCCGACCTCTTGGACACATTCTTACAACACTCTTACACACACAATTCTCATATTCTACAATTCTCATACTCTCTCATTTTCTATTGTATTTTCTTAAGTTCTTAGAATAATTTACATTTTGTATTCAAGCTTTAAGTTCTTAATRTAATTCAAGTTCAAGTTCAAGTTYATTGTTCTACATTTGCAATTTCATTTGGTAATTCTTTTCCTTCTAGTATTTCATTATTGTTTTCATTAGTTAGTTTATTTAGTKATTCTATTTCCATATTGTTATTTAGTTACCATTTAGTTATTAGATTTCTATATTCACTTTAGTAATCAAAATTATATTCACATGCAATTTACATTTTACATTCTTATTTTCATTAGCATTATAATATTAGTTTGTCATTTCATTTATAACATTTAGTTTATTTCATATTTGCATTTTCCTTATTTCCTTTTAATTATTATAATCATTYCATTATGTTTATGCAWTTYATTTYATATYTAGTTTKTGTYATTTMCATAATGAGTGRGTAGTTTAATTTTGTCTAGGGAATAAGGGGAGTCATGCATTAGTTATTTAAATCATGTTAGTTTAGTATGTTTAATCATTGCATATTTGTCGCTACATGTGTTTGTTATTTATTTGTTAATTTTTGGTAATTGATCACTACTTTAGATTAAATTTGTTAATACAATCTATAAGTCGAGAGGCACGGACTTGTATTAGACTAAAATTTTTGTAGTAGATTGACCTAACCATAGCGAGATTTAGTTAGGACCCGATCTAAAGCTTGACACTAAAATCGAGAAGTGGGTGTCTCTAGGCCTAGGCTTTTATCTTTTATTATGCATTTCTAATCTAGCATGAACCATCTATCTATGTATGTGTGACCCGACCCCCTTTACTTCTTCCATTTATATTGTTTACATTTTATTTACAATCTTGTTATCAATCTCAAAAAAAAAAAGTAATTCTACCTAGATAAGACCAATCCATAACAAATCACAAGGTAGACTAGTTTCTCTCTGTGGTTCGACCCCTATTATTACAGTCTTGTGATATTAGGGTAATTTATCTTTGCATAGGTGTGCGACCGTCTATCAACACTCGGTCGAGTGTCAGATGACACTCGGTCAAGTACGACTAACTCGGTCGAGTCACTTATGTAGCCGGTCGAGTTCAACTGATCCAGAATCTGAACAGAATTACCCAAAAACGCACTCGGTCGAGCACGTAATGTACTCGGTCGAGTTCACCCCACTTGGTCGATTGCTTCGCACACTCGGTCGAGTCGAAAACTTACAGGGATTATGTGCAGGGATTATGTGCCAAAACATCAAATTAACCACTCGGTCGAGTGCCAGGGGCTCGGTCGAGTAGCCCCCACTCGGCCGAGTCCCTCTCACTCGGTCGAGTCATGCCACTTAATTACTACCCCCATGATTACAAATCATACACATAACCTTAACATATTGTCAATTCATATCAATACTCCATCCATCATATTCCACAAATCATCACATATATATATTCTCCACATTTCTTCATACACCTCATACATATAAATTCGGCATACATATGGAACATATAACAAGGCATATTAACACACAACGACCCTTGACACCCCCAACATGACCGGTTAAAAGTTGTGAAGGCAATTATGCGGCTTTAGGACGTCTCCCTAGCCTTTGTCGTAGCCCTAAACAACTCCTACCCAGGTTCATTTTATTTAGACACCCTAAGTTCATTGATTCATTGGTTTTAGGTTCCAAAATCGTTGCTCTGATACCACTTTGTAATACCCCCATACCTCAAGGCCTTACCAAGGACTACCTCAAGACATGGGAGTGCTACCATCTCGGTTACCCGAGGTAGTGCACAACACAGAAACCATCATGAAACATAATTTAAAGGTAATTTAATTAAACTGATTACAAGTCTTCCAAAAACCGAATACAACCAAACTCAAAACTGTGTCATCAAAATAAATATCCATAGTATGCGGAAGCAAGACAACTAAAATTGGTAATGACTCTGTCCATGCCAAATTCCGCGGGAACATCAACCACAATGATCATCATCACATGCTAAACCAACTGCTCACCATCCCCGAATGGATCACCACAGTTTTGAAAACAACAACGGGGTCAGTCAACTGTACAATAATATACGATAACATCACATGAAACTAAGCATCCAATGTAACCAGAACCACCATCTCCAAACTCCATAATAACCAGTAACTGACTACACACCGGGATGTGTAGCCCTGCCAGATTACCCATCGCAACAGGTAATCCACGCCGCCAGTGGGGACCGCAGCCTTACCACCAAAATACAATCTCACACAAGAGAAAACCCAGTCCTTTAATGTGCACATCCCCCTTGCACCGAGAGAACGCAAGAAGCGAACAATGGGGGTGAGACCATCTCTCGCAATGGCTCACAATACAATCTCCAAACTCCAACAATAACAACCATAACCATCATATCATGAATATCAGAAAACAATAACAAGGATCATCACATTGATACGTATACTATTCCACAGACAACTGAGTAGGGGAAACCCTGCCTGATAAGCAATTCCGGCAACCACAGCAAGGAAATCAAAAGGCTTCTTCTACGAAGTCTCCTCCTATAACACAATTAATGAATCAACACAACGAATAAGGTAATCTAACCCCAAAACCCCCAATTACTCAAATTAGGATTTCACCATCGTATTAATCGAAGCCATAAAACTAGATTAAGTACTTACCCAAATGATTACAAGGACGAAGGTGTGAAAATCCCCAATAAAAGATGAATAAATGCCTTAGGTTTTTTAGAAAGTATAAATGAGTAGTGTTACGTCGTTTGAGTGTAAAAAGTGCTTTCAGAATGTTTTGGAATAAAAAGGTAAACTGCGTCACGTTCTATTTATATCAAACCGCGTAAAAACCCGTAACGAACCGGACACTCGGTCAAGTATGGGACACTCGACCGAGTAAGACACTCGAGACCGAGTGCAGGACACTCGATCGAGTATGCTTCACTCGACCAAGTGCTCTCACACTCGCTCGAGTCCTCAACAAGCAGAATACTGACATAACATCCAAACTAGCTACTCGGTCGAGTAGCCCTCACACGGCCAAGTAGCCTAGGGTCACAAATCTGATATATTACAGATTGACACAAATGTGATGAGATACCGATGAACAAAAGCCAATTCTTTGCTTGGTGGTTGATTAGAGTGATTAGGGAGTGAATTAGGTTTATGAAAATGATTATGAAATATTAATGACGATTGAAATAAGTATTATATATTCCCTAACCATTCTAATCAAACCGCGCAGAAACCGCTCACAAACCGGACACTCGGTCGAGTGTCCCAACATACTCGACCGAGTACACGCTACTCGACCGAGTGTTACACTAACTCGGTCGAGTCCCCCATGTCAGTAGCCTGACCAAACACTCAACAGACGCACTCGGTCGAGTGCGGCCTACTCGACCGAGTACTCTATGCCCATAATTGAATATTACACATACCTTCCTCGATACCTTCAAGCTTTGAAAGAGGCAAATCTGGGTACTGTTGTACAATTTGGGAATAAAAAGACACCATATCAAAATGTAGAAAAATTCGATTGTTTTTTTTGGGCATTTGAACCTTCTATTAGAGGTTTTCAATATTGTAGGCCACTTATTACTATCGATGGAACTCATTTGTATAGAAAATATAGAGGGGTCATTTTGATTGCTATAGGATTTGATGCCAACGACAAAATATTTCCATTAGCATTTTCCATTGTTGATTGTGAAAGTAAAAATATTTGGGGATGTTTTATGAGGTGCATTATACGTTTTGTCACTAGTTTAGAACCCGTGCAAAGTTTACGGGCATATATAAATAAGTTTTAAACTTTTATAATTAGTATACTCCATTAGTTAGAATGTAAGACTTCTTGTATAAATGATTTATATTACACACAAAGTATGTTCTCAAAATAACCGAGATGAATTGTGGGGACAAAAACCAAAAAACTATCATTATATTATCAGAAAACTTGATCGTTTAGAGCAAATGATTTTCTCTAGAAATTATAATAGTCAAAATAGTTCTTTTATATCACTTTTAACCATGAATACATGTTTAACCCCTTGTCACATAACATGTTTACACTCGTGTCTTGATCCGGGGATCAAACGTATTATTCTTACATCTGTTGTCATAACATGTTGATAAGTGATAACACTATAATGGTGAAACCAAGTTAGTTTGAGGTGACAGTAGGGCATCTTATCCATTACACCATAAGCTTAAGGGATTGATCCTTACCCATGTAATGGAGCAGACTTTATAACCATTTGTTTACCTTTTTGTAAGAGCATCCGCAGCAAAAATATTACTCACTGTTTTCGACATTAGACACCCTAGTTTATAGCCAATTGTATTCCTTCGTGAACAATTAGACAAATCTTTCTTCTCCAATTAAACAGGTATACGATACATATTTTCATACTCATTAATTATTACATCAATATCATGATAATTTTTATCTTATCATAAAATATGTCCCAAATATGCGAGTAAATATACTCCGTATTTTTTTTTGTTACAATGGCAAGTAAATATATAGAATTTTTGCTTACGCAATTAGTACCGAATGATAGCATTTGGAACCCCCATAAAAGACGAACTTGATGAAGAGAATTGTCAATGATGGAATTGTAACCATACTATGTAGAATAATTTCTAGACCAACTTTAACTCCATATAAAACTGTGTTGTACAAGTCAGCAAGAACTGTTCAATTAGAGGATGTGTTTGTATTAGCGAGARYGRTCTAATTATCCACTAAGTTAATGAAAGTAGCCAATATTTTCACCAAGAAAGTTAAAATGAATCTTACACTAATAAAAAGTAACTTTGTTTATCACTCTCTGAKGATTGATTTGGATTTGACGGTGGATAATTATGATGCTATATGCCCAATACTATTTGATGAAATGAGATTGAAACCTTAAGTTGGGACAATTTGAAGAAAGACGTATGCCCAATACTTGTGTAAGACACTAAGACAGTTAGTCGGCCGTATACAAATTTATCGTGAAACGGATCTTTTAATAATCACTTTCACACCTAATAATAGAGTCTTATTTAAATCCGTTTTACAATTATATTATTGTAAAATCCCGGTAAGACTAACACAAGTTTGCATCAATGTTCAACTTTATACCCATATCAAAATGTTTGATAAAATCATAAGAAAGGCGATTAAATTTTCAAAACTAATTATTGTTTGARACGGTTTCATGCTGTGAAATGGTACCGTTATATAAAAAGACAACTTATTTATTAATAATAAATKAATAGTTTTGTTTACAGAAGTGGACCGTATCACATTTAAAACGGTCTTACTTTATAATTTGTGAATATATCCAGTCAATTAATACTTCGTATGGCTTTGTTACACACCATTGACAACTTCTAGTACCTCTAAAACTACTACATGTAGCCATTTTATAGACCCGAAGTATGCAAATTGAAAGTCTTAAAAAAATGGGGAAAGGGTTTTCAACTAAGTGTTTGAGTAGCATGTCATAGCATTGCAATAACTTCGGAAAATTTAGTCCCTTAGTTCTAATATTAGTTGCAATCACAAATAAAACTTTACAATCAAACTAACCAATCGGCATCTCTAACTTGGAATCATAATTAATATTCCTCACACCCTTATGATAGCCTTATCAATACAAAAATTTACTCTAAAACGCTTATTAAAGAACTTTAACCATAAATTGTCTTRTTATTTAGTCACCATTTTCATTAATAAGCACTCCCTATATGAATATTATACATTGCTCTCCTATTCAAATCAAAATATATTATTGCGGG
Source organism: Silene noctiflora (assembly GCA_009801015.1). Lineage (NCBI taxonomy): Eukaryota > Viridiplantae > Streptophyta > Magnoliopsida > Caryophyllales > Caryophyllaceae > Silene > Silene noctiflora. Next base: position 41,027 of record VHZZ01003944.1, read on the forward strand.
AAATTTTAGTCAGTTAATATTTTGATTTCAAGCTTGAATGGTAGTGTACAAATATACAATAAGAGAAAAAGGAAGATTAGAGAAAGGGGATAATTGAGTCACTGAGTGTAAAGGAAAAACGTATTTTTAGTGAGTAAATATAGAGGTTTGAATTATAAAATATTGATGTGAAGAAGATGTGTTATGATAAATACAGAGGTCTCAATGTCTGATGAGAACCTAAAGGAGGAGATTGTGCAAGTTGAAGAAGAGAGACTAAATTTGGAATATTCGCCAAATTAGGATTAGCAAGATATTAGAAGAACTCGTATTACCTTATATGGTTTTGTTTCCAGTTTTAGTCGATTGGTGAGTTGGGYGGGAAAAGATTTAACGTGAGAAGGACACGTGTACAGTGGTTCTTCTATTATAATTATATATAGATAAGAAGAGAGAGTCTATGTGTTATATCGGATCGACATGTTGGTATTATGCGGACAATGAATGATGTTGATGGTGGTTGGGCGGAACCACGTGCCTATCATAGATATTGTATTAGACATCATGCGTCGAACACAAACACTAGATTCAAAAGCAGCGAAGTGAAGCTAGCCTTTCTTTTAACTAATATTGCAAAACAATTGAAGAGATTTAAAAGAGGGGTGACCAAAATTAGGGAAATGAGCCCTGGTGGAAAAGTCTTACGTGAAAGCATTTCAGCTAGCAAATGGTCTTTATGCTATGATAGAGTACATCAATATGGTATTAGATCGAACTACTACTAATAATTCTGAATTTTTTAATGGTGTATTGAAACGTGTTCGGGTTTTGCCAATCGACACTCTTGTGAAGGCAACTTTCTTCCGTCTTAATTCTTACTTTGTAGAGAGGCGTGGGCATGCAAATAATAGGATATTATTAGGTCACACATGGTCAGAGAAAGTGCAAGAGAAGCTTTAAAAGAATATTGATCTAGCACCACATCATACGGTTACTATTTTTTATCATCAAACTCGACTTTATGGAGTTGTCACGGGACGTGGTAATCGGCTAACAACTGACGGTCAACATTCACATACAGTCCTCTTATCTGAAAAAACTTGTACTTGCAACAAATGGTAAATTTACCACGATCCTTATTCACATGTGATGGCAGTATATCGGTCTTTTGGTATAAGTAGTGACCAATATGTTGGCCCATTGTATTCTTCTGGTGAGTTATATGGTTCATATCATTTAAGTTTTCACCCAATTCCCGATGAAGCTAATTGAATGCCTTGGTATGGTCCAAAACTAGTGTTTAATCCTTATATGAAGAGAGGTGGAGGGCGTCCTAAATCTTCAAGGATCCACATTGAAATGGATTCGCGCTCAACGGTGACATGTAGCTTGTATGGTGTAAAGGGTCATTACAAACGCGGTTGTCCATCAAAAGCTAGTCCTCCTCTGCCCCAAATTTGAACTTTGCAACAATATGATGTTTTTATTTATATAAGTTCTAGTTACTCATTTAGTTTTGAGATTTTAAATTAAGACAATGTACTTGTTTGAACTTTTATTTTTTATTGAATTTAAATTAAATTTGGGTTTATCATCATTTTAACTTTTTCAATATATCTTTGTTTGGACTTTTGATTGCTTTTATTTGTTTTGCAATATATGAATCCTGGATCATATGATCCTCATATTTTGCACCTTCAACAAAGTCATATAAGCACTGTTATATGGGATGACGAGGTAATAATTACTATTACATATTACTTTGATAATATTAAGACAATTAGTCATTTGTTCTAATATTTGACCAGCTATATTGAAGGAATATGGACCACTCACTTGTAAAAGTCATTTGATGGTCCTATATAGTATCCACATTCATGGTTCCTGACTCCGTGAGAAACTACATAAGTAATACCCAATTTAATGGAATTTTAAGACTATGCGCCTCTAGACAATGACTTGATCRCCGCTTTAGTTGAGCGGTGGAGGGAAGAAACGCATACTTTTCACATGCCTTTTGGGGAAGCTACCGTCAATTTACAAGATGTGCAAGTCTTGTTTGGGCTAAAAATAACTAGAAGACCCACTACGGTGACTAGTGAACATCCATGGGGCTTTGAGCAATTGCTTGGGGGTAGGCCGTTAAATGTAAAAAGTTATTTGGTTACATGATAACTATTAAAACCTACCCCAAGATGCGAATGAAGAGACCTTGTATCAGTATGTGAGAACATACTTGCTCTAATTATTTGGTGCGCTGTTGTTTCTTGATAAGACAGGTAATTTGGTAAGTTTGCTTTACCTACCACTTTTAAATGATTTGACCACGTTAGATGAAATTAGTTGGGGTAGTGAGGTACTACCATACTAGCACATCTTTACTGTAACATGTATAAGGTAACAAAAAAAATATGCTAGGCAAATTGTCGGCCTACTACTCTTTTTGCAACTTTGGAGCTTGGAGAGGATTCTTATTACACGTCCGGTTATTAAACAATCTAAGGTCCTTGTAGAGGAAGGAGTTGATTATCCCTACAACAACCTGACCCGCCACCGTTGTAACACAATCCTAATAAGATGAGATGTGTACCTTTGGGCCTATTATTTGTCTTCACTTAAGCCCAAAAGCACAATGCCTTGTTACAAAGTGATGAGTGGAATCCTTTATAAACATCTTATAAGCTCCTTATTTTTCCTAATATGGGACAACTTTCCTCCCAATCTCTTGGGGTGTTACAATCCCCTAGGCTCGCAAATACGGGTATGAATTAATCCTTTGGGATGTAAATGACATAGGATGGCATGACTATACAAAGACCACAGGCTAGGACTAAGATTGTTGAGGGACCTACTTGATAGAATGGTTGAGTTGCAGTTGGTTTGGGAACCATACACACAAAGTGTCCAACATCTATCACCAAGATGTACGGAGAATCAAAAGGAATGGTATGTATTGTCTCCCCTAATTTGTTTTGAGATGGTAGAGTAACACCTACCAAATAAGTGTATGCGACCATTTGGGTGGGATCAAAGCTAAGCATTCCCGAATCATGTAATACTTCTGTGGAGTTGCATAATGTTAGCAGACAAGGGAATTGTACAACATATTTTGCCCAACTACATCGGACGTACGTAAGGCAATGGGACAACCGTATGCAAAAAACAGTTCAAGGAAGAGCTCAATACTCCGGGTTAATGAGTCGGGACAATGAGTACTACGAATGGTACACCCATATCACTCGTCAACGCATTATTGCTCCACATAGTAGCCAAGTTTATGACGACTACGAGGATCATCATTATTGCTACCCTACCGCCGCCGATTATCAAACACTAGTAGTCATTTTTAATTATTTCGCTTTATATCAATTTTACTTATTTAACTTGACCATGTGGCTTTCTAATGATGTTGATATGCATAATGTAGACCGGCAGCAACATATACAACTACAACACAATGCCAACAATGCTTGAGAATATGTTAAATGATGTCCCTTTGAGTTATTGTACATTGATTGAAAAAATGCGTACTATGTCATTTAACGCCTTGCGCACTACCATTCAAGGGCATCTTATCCACTATGAAGAGTCAAGACCTCCATCCCCTTCACGATACAACTTCCGCAATTTAGAGCACTTTCTCCAATTTCCACCAAGCCAATTTCCGCCTGTTTGGTTTTGGTCTTATTTTAAAACAATTATCTTTTATGAAATTCATATTTATTTATTTCAATGAAGCGGTCTCTGATATATTTCCTGTTCTTTAATATTAAATGTTGTTGGATTGATATTACATGCAAGTTTAGGTAATTATGGTGGAGCATAATGCTCTTAGTAGACCTCGTTTGTAAATTTTTTTTAAACCCTTACATTCTCGTTGTCTGGGATAATGATACAGTGAAGACATACCTAACAGAAACATGCAAAATATTCCAGACAGCGAGAAAATAGGAAAACACATATCTCGCTATCTCAGACAGTGACACTACACAAACCCAGTACAAGTGGCAGTCTGGATTAGTTCCGCCCTTTGCCCTTTGTAGCTTCTCGATATTCCAGACAGCGAGATACATAACATTTTAAAACAAAAAACGCAGAAATTCTGACATGGACCATTTTTAGCAATATTTTAAAATACGCTCTATTTTTTAAAATAATTTGAATTTAAACCGCATTTAAGCAAAAAGTTTATCGAGAAGTATTTTACTATTCCCGTCCTCTTAAAAAAGGCGGGAAAGTAACAAATAAAAAAGGCGGGAAAATAACAAATAAAAAAGGCGGGGAGAGTACGGGCGTTACACTCACTCATCATACCTTCCAATCAAACCAACAGACGATTCAGCAGCAACAATGGTGGTCACCGGCGATGAAGAATCAAAATGGGCTGAAATTCCAGTGGAACTCCTAATCAAAATCGCCAAACTCTGTACTAAATCCAGCTTATCCTTCTCAGGTAAGCTCCAAGTCTGCCGCCTCCGTGCCGTCTGTAAGCCGTGGAGATCAGCCTTACCTGTCAACCATGATAACAATCCAATTCCAATTCCTATAACTCCGCCTATTTCGTCTCTCCTCACTAACAACCATGACAATTCCTCTTCACTGTACTACCTCGTACCCAGTACAACCTGCGTTGTTCAGTCGGTCAAAGACCCGTCTGACTCGCATTTACTGATTGTCGACCACTTTTTCGGCGGCGGCGGCGGCGGCAAGGTTTTCTGTCGCAAACCCTTGTTCATGTCGTATGATAAGTCGATTACTTGGGATAATACTTGCCCTAAATCAATTAATCTCTTAGATTATCATTTATCTGTTGTTGCTGAAGAACATTCTCTTAGGGTTTTGATTCATGATGATAATAATGGGTTGTCATTTCTGGATTCTTTCTGTAAGAAAGCGGTACTGATTTCAAACCTGAACCCTGATTTGAAAGTAGGGGAAGAAATTGATTATGGGGTAGCTTTAGTACTGTTTGATGGTGGAATGTTGGGTATGTATGTTTTCTATGAGAAGAAATGGGAGATGATCTATAAATGTGATAATTTGAAGTCCGTAAAGTGTTCTGATATTCAAAGATATGAGAAGGATGGTCATGAGTGTGTTATTGTTATTGATCATAAAGCGAATGCTTTTCGTGTTAATTATGATTTTCATTTAAGGAAACTAGAGTGGACTAAGATTGCTAATGAAATCCGTGGGAGCCGGGTTAGGCGTAAAAGGCTAGTTGTAGAATCAGAGCATGGAGGCTTGTTTTTGGTTGTTCAAATGACTTCTATGAGTGATTTGAGTGAGTTTAAAATGTCCTACAATGTTTATTTGTTTCGTAAACAACAACAGAAGTGGGACAAATTTCATCATGTTCCGGGTTTTATCTTGTTTGTGGGTAACGACTTTGCTTTCACAACAAACAGCGAAGCTTTCCCTGATGTATGTTATGGAAATTGCATATTTGCTAGTAAGGGTAGTTTCCCTTTGTATAAGGATAGCTATGACGAGGATGTGGAAATCTTTTTTGAAGAAATCAAAGATGGTCTCTGTGTCTTCCATTTTGGAGAGAATTGTGCTGGTGTGATCTGTAATTTGCCATGGGGTGGATATGATTATTGTTCTATCTTTGAATCACCCAATAAATGGCTCGAACTTAATCAGCCACCACCACCATCGATTTCTCAACCTCCACTGTAAGTCTATTCTCGTTTCCCTCGGTTTACGCCTTTTCTAGTTTTAATTAGCACTGATATGGTTTGTTTGAGTGATGCTAGAGGTCTACATTTAGATGGTTAAACAAATTTGCCTACACATATGTCATATTACGTCGAATGTAATAAAATTTAGGCAATAAGCAGTAACAATTTATAATATTGGCATATTGCAGTAACTATTTTGTAATGTGCTGTAAATTTATGATCAAAGATTTCACGAGGCTTGAAAGGGAATGACTATTTCCTAATTTATGTTGCAAAATTGATTGTACTTCATAATTCATATATTTCCTAGAACTAGATGCCTAGATGGAGATACTTTTTAATTTGTCTACATGCTGACCTTTAGCATTTTGCAATTTGCTTACTTGTTGTTTGTTAGAATATAAACCACCCACATGTGAGTGTCCCACATTGTTGGAAAATTGATTGGACTAGTTTATAACCAAGGGGGCTACTCCTCCTATTGCCAATTGGTTTTAGGATGGAACCTCCCTTGTGTTGTCAAGTGGTCCGTCTCTCCTCTGTGGGCCGACCCGTTTGCATGTTCTAACATTGTTACTCATTCATTTGATTATTCTGTGTATTAATGACATTAGTGAACGAAATCATGATGTGCAAGACGAGTCTGAGATTGACAACATACCCGGAGGCTGTGGTTTTCAACCCTTTCCAGGAGATGGAAACGATGGTACTGGAGCAGCTAAACTTTTGCTGGACCTAAATGATCATCCTGGTAAAGAGGTTCCAAAAGAAAAGGGGAAGAGGATAGCTGATGATCCTGATCTGGTAGAATCGACCAACAGTTCCCGGCTCCCCAAGTCAAGGAGGATTACTCTGAGCAAGTCTTCTGCTCAAGTTGGAAACCCAAATTCGGAAAAAGACTTCAATAAAATACAGTCTATGCTGAAAGCCGTCTCATCATTACTTAACAATTTTGCTGTGGCTCAATCTGATCAACCTGGATGTACCTTAACTAAAGTTATACAAGAATTGGGTTCTCTTCCTAATTCTGAACTAGGCAGTGACTTCTCTGCTAGCCTTCTTCTGGAGACGAAGGAGAATCGAAAACTATATGTGTGCCATGATGGTGCAGATGTCAAGGATAAGTGGTTGCATTATACGTTTGACAGGTCTGAGATGTAAGTCTGTGTCTGAGATGCTTAGGATAATTATTTTGGGAACAGTTTCTGGAGCGTAAAGCATTCTGGTTAGTATCTGTCAATTGTTCGATGCAGTCTGCTCTCAGGTGCGACTGGTCTTATACCAGTCTTTTGAGCTTTTGAATGAAACTGATGTTATAATGCTCTAATGTAAATTTGTAATAGCCCCTACTGAGGGTGGTGCTGCTCTGACTGATAGTTCTTAGCTCTCTTTTGTGTATCTATTTTGCTTTCCTGACCAAAATGAAACTTATCCTGCCTAATGTATTAGTACTAGTAGTATTACTGATCAACATGTTCTCTGAGTGGATATCGACAAAGATTCAAGAAATTATCGTGTATTATGAGAGGTTAGTTAGCAAACTGTCCTGGTGATGTAGCTTAAGTCAAGTTAAGCAAGACTTATGTTCTGTCATTAATTCATTATTCCCAAGTCAAAGAAAGATTAACCATACTCAACCATCTACCGAGCACATGGGAACCGAAAAAATACAATTGGATGAAATCCAGAAGTTAGTTATGTGTGTGGCGTGGCTAATTAGCGGCCCTGTTCAACCTTAGTCTCATCTGCCGAGTGCAGCTTTCCTGAAGCTGTTTGAGACTTGGGCTCGGTTCCGAATGTTGAGGTAGGGAACGACTTTTAACTCTCATCGTGCTCCCTCCTTGGTAGTGCTGATGTCAATTGTAAATGGCTTAGTTTTATGATTTCCAGTGTCTCAGATCAATAATAATGGGTGCTGTGAATTGCAGGCTAGGCCGGGGATGCCGGGATGGCCATGAATCGGATTGGAACAAGGAATTTTATTGGGAACAGTTGAAGTCATGAACTACAGGCAAGCAGCCGTTAGATCACTCATTTCATAAGTCCAAGTCGACTACTACATTTATGATAAAGTACTTGTATTATGAAGTTGGTTCATTGTATGTTTAAAATTTATAAGTTTTTCTTAGAACGACAGTCTTCGTCTTAAGTCGAGAAAGGGTTAAATATTCGAATAAATCCTCGGTAGTACATATATGAAAAAGCTTTCTTTTTGTCCCTAGTTATCCTCCTTCATATATCATACCCCATTTTAAATGTAAAACATATATTATCGCGTCTTAAAAACAAATTTGTGGTTTAAAATAAGCAAGTTTGGTATAAGTTCGACTTTATGTATAAGATGAATATGCATTATTATGTGTTGTACATCTCGTTCTAGCTTTTTTTTTTTTTCATTAAGACACATAACTACCGGTTCGCATATTTTCCCAATTCCCATATGTTGAATCTATAGAAAATTGTTATTTGGCTCAATTGTATTCCAGTTAGTGGCAACATTATACATTGTTGGTGACATTACAAGGAACCCTATTTCACACTTTTCATCAGGCGAAAGTGAGGACGTTAACTTTCTCTTTTTCGAACTTTTAGTTGTATTAAGCCTTATTCTCTTCAACTTAAATTTCACGAAAACAAGTTCAGTTTAGCATTATTTAGTTTAACATTATCCAGTTTAATTCAGCTAACAACTTATTAATGGCGTAATTCATTACTTTAAAATCATTATTATACTCCTTTAATGTTTATTTATTGTATTTTTAGGCATATTTATTTATTTATCTTTTTATATTATGAACTAGTTTCGTGGCCCGTGCAATGCACGGGATT
>VHZZ01003945.1:90607-102964 GCA_009801015.1 Silene noctiflora
CTAAAGTTTTCTTAAAAATAGTTTTATGAAGAAAACTTGTTCTAAAATCTAATAACCTACATATATTACTATGGTAGTAATATTATTAATATTAGGTTGAAAGGAGTTCATCCTTGTGCCCAAATAAATCGGTCCACTTTTGTAAGGATAAATCTATTTTTCTCCTTATTTCTTATTAGTTTATCATGCATGCACTAGATATATTATTCTAAATTAGAGAGTAATTTAGAAACTTATTAGAGGAGTCTAATAAGAGGGTTATATGAACCTAACAGCCACCTCAGAAATAGGTAACAATTTACACATACATACAACACGTCAGTTTCAATAAATAACATAAGACACGACGTATGAAATATGATTATGCCACACAACAGATATATGAATGAGACTCAGTTCCACCAACACCACACCGATACCAGGACACACCCTAACGTACCCATAACCCGGTGACGACACCACAACACCGCCCACCAAAACAGCCAGACCGTAGCTCGTAAAAAGGTACTCCGGAAACATCAGTGGTACCGGCCCCGAGAGCAACTCGGATCCCCTTCCAGACGACGTGACTCAACCTCACGTGTCCTTCCGTAACTCAAGCCATTAATGTGCACATCCCCCTCGGAGTGGGAAGCTCCGAGAGGCGACCCGAGTGTGAGACGGTCTCCCAACTGCCTCATGTCTCCATAAGAACGAATAACACCACAAACACATATAACACAATATGCATGGCAAACACGATAAATTCAAGATACCACACAATATGCCAATTACACGGTCCCAATTACGATATGAATATCAATTCCTCAATATCACCAATGTCATGTCATAATAATGTATTTCCAATAACATATGAATTACGATAAACATGTTATGATGCAATAACACTCAATAACGACTCAGATGACCATCCAAATACATATATTGAAACTCGAGTAGGATTAACCTTTCTTTTAGCAAATCTCCATAAGCTACTCGACACGAGCAAGATCCGTCTCATGAAACCGTCTCACAAAACGTCTCCTAAATACGGTAATAAATACATATAATTACCAACTAATCTAATTAAATTAAATACGTAAGCAATTAGTTAAATCCCGTCTTAAAACCTACTACCCAAAACCCACGAAACACACCGAAACACACACGGGTAACCCATGTGGGAAACCCCTAAACCGCCCTCAAAACAACGCTAAACACCCTCATCACTCACGGCCAACACCACCAATACCACCGCCGTGCACCACCCTCACTCTGGCCATAACTCACGCCCACAACAACCACCAAAGGGAGCCCCAAACTAGCCCCAACAACAACCATAACCGCATCCCCTTCTACACCATACACATACAACACACACACACACACACACACACAAACACTCCAAACACCACTATAATCACCACCTAACCGCACCACCACTACTCCCACCTAGCCATGGTGGTCACGGCCACAACCCAGCCACCAATAACGCCACCAACCCAGCCCTAAGAACCTACACACGACAACAACAACAACAACGACTAACAACAACACACACAACTCGCATACTCTCTATAAACCACTGGATTTCTACCACTTACCGCCACCCAGACCATCTCCCATGACCACCTCTATGTTCCCCAACACCCTACGACAATAACCACCCAAAGCCTCCCTTAGTCAGCCACGAAACCGGGGTTGAAAATCCTTCTTAATACGGGTTCAAAAAAACAATATAAACACTAAAAAATCTCGGTCAAACACGAGTGTGGGTGGTCAACGGTGGTTAAAAAGAGTGGTCAATGACGGTCCAAGGTGGATAAAGGTCGAGGCGGGTCAACGGTATAATTTAATTAATATATAAGCTAGTATAAGACGGTCGTACCTCAAGATCTCGAGAGGGAGGGACAATAGGCTTCCTTCTTCTAATTTCCCTCTTGTCACTTTTTCTCTCTTCCTCTGTTCTCATTTGTATGGTGGATTTGTGATGTAGTGAACGGATAAGGTGAGGTCGAGTATATATATAAGTATTATGCATTGTTATTATTATCATTATTATTTTATTATTTTGTCTCATACATAACTCGTAGAATATAATATAATTTTATAAAATACATTTACTCATTTACCGTTGACTATCCTTTGACCAAGGTAATAAAATACGGGGTATTACAGTCTTCCCCCCCCCCCCCTAAAATGAACTTCGTCCTCGAAGTTCGCCCTATTCTCTCCTATTCCTCAGTCTCATCAAGTCTCATCACCGATTCTTATGCACTCTCTCTCTTGCCTCACATGTCTAACAACCGTATACGTTCTTTCTAAACTTCGCACTCATCCCAAGGTTCTTTGTTCAACTCTCATTACTTTCTCACATTCTGTTCTTTTCTTCCCTAAATTTCCGAATTAATACATCCTTTCCCCGTAAAAGAGAACTTCGACTTGAAGTTCAACTAACAAATCTCATAGAGTGTTCTCATACGCTCACTACCAAATTCCACAAATGACCATGTTCCAGGTTTAACACTCTCTCTTACTTATTCCAAATCCAAGATCAAATCTCATATAGTCATAATTCTATTAATATGATCCCACACTACAATCCTCCAAAAAGTAAAGCACAAGGTCAAACCCACGGTTGCAATCTCTAATCCCATAAATAACTCCCAACTCAGGTTGGTTATATGCATTCTGACAGGTTATCGTATACCTACCAAAAATAACCAACGAGTCACTAACTATTGTAGCTAGGGAAGTCGGGATTATATCCACAGGGAGACAAAGATGTTCTAAAGGTCAACTAATTTTTTTCTGAGTAACTGATCTTGGGGTTTGATTGTTGTTTTACTAATATAAAGACAATGAAACATAAGAAAGCAAATAAGAAACGGGTATAAAAGCAATATAAGGAAAATAGATAGGATTGTCTGTTCGCCACGGTCAATAACATTCAAAAGCAAGGTCAACGATCGGTAATGAAATGGTCAGAAGAGTATTGAACAAATCCTTTTGGTCTACTATTATCCTAGAAAACCATTATAGCTTTCGCCCTAATTAGGTATTTCTATTGTTCACATCTAGTTCTCACCCTACACCAATCTTTCGATCCACGTTGAGGCTTAACAGAAAAAATTAACTGATTACATGCATTTAATCAATCAACTATGATAAAGAGATGCGATTAACAATTCTAACATAAAAAATATTCCATATCTAAAACCAAACAACATTCTGTTACAAAACCGTGGCTCCCTTAAACCCTAGCATAAAGGAAATTAACTACGCATATTGAACTTAATTAAATAAACAAGGAATATAACGACCGAACTAATCATGATTAAAGGGTACTAATAATAAGCAATCATAAACAACGAGGAATAAGATGAAAACAAAAGAGAGAAGTTGAAAAGAGAAATGAAGATTAATTAATTACCAAATGAGAATGAAATGATTACAAGTTCCTAGATCCAAAAGCTTAGAGCAAAGTAACGTAATGAAGTTTTTTTAACAAAATAAGTGATAGCCTAATACTCAGTAATCGTCTCTCTTAAATAATAAGAGATATCGATACACCCTTCAAACTAATGGGCCGAACTGAGCAAATTACAACTCGTCTGATTATAAAACGAGTCGATCGACCAACAGTACTGGTCGATCGACAGACTGGACTAATAAACAGTCGATCAACCAATAGTGCCAGTCGATCGACTAAGCCAATATAACAGCAGCAATTGAGTTTATCCACTCTCGTCCACACACATCCCAAGGTGACGATTTATGAGCTCAACTCTACTAATGACAGCAATGCACTCCTGGGGATGGGATTTGGCTTGTTTACGCACACTTAGGTCAAAATCTGCATTAAACACAAAATAACCCAAAGTAGTTTATTCGTAGGGAAATAGTAGCTAGCCGCTACTAAATAAACATAGAAATGTGTGCCAAAACATTATAAAAAGTATATGAAATATGCACACATCAAACCTCCCCAAACCAAACCCTTGCATGTCCCCGAGGAAGCAACCAACATGAAAGATGAAGGAAACTAATGGAACGATTTTCAAGCTCAGTGCGAGCTACAAATCGACATGCCTAAACAATTTAATGCAACATACTAGAACTACAGTAACGGGTCAAATGCAAACGAATTAGATCAATGTTTAAAGCTGCTGAACCGTCAACCTTGCAAGACTTGTACATATTGGACTCTCGTGGGGTCACTCGTCACACATTCCAATGAACATGGTACACATTTTGTAAGATAGAAATAAATAAAGCTGCTCACCTAACTGCAACCTATAAGAACATGCATACAATCTAACATGAAACCGACCTCTATTGACTGTACATATGCATTCCAACCAATCAGGACCAAGCCGAGGACTTACATTTAATGTGAGGTGAGGTAATTGGGTAGAAAGGGGCAAAATAGATTTGGATATGTAGAGGTAAAGCTAAGCTAGTACAACCGTAACTAAATAATGAACCATTCTACTTCATAAACCCAATTTAGAAAACTAAAAGGATGCCAATATGACATAATCTCACTCACATCATCAAAACACCGCTCCCAAACAAATATAAAGTCAAACATGGGAGTAATAAACTGAATTTTCTCGAAAATGAGCCATTTCTTTTTCTTTTCTTTTTTTGAATTATTTTTTTCTATTTTCTGATTTCTCATTTTCTTCCTTTTTTTTTGCTTTCTGATTTTTTTTTTTTCATTCATTTTTTTTTTTTTTTCATTTCTTTTCTCCTTCTCATATCACCCTTTATGTTTTCAAAAAAAAAAAATACCAAAATGATAATCAAACATACCCATAAATAACAATCAAACTAGCTTGACTAGGGTAGGCTAAATTTAGGATTGTAGTTGATAAAATGGGTCAAAACAAGTCATTTCGGTTATGTGAGGTTCAAGGGTAAAACTAAAAGGAAAATTGCCTCTCCACATGTGTCACCGCCACAAACCCGAATGTATAAAGGTATTAAGAGATGAATGACATGCTTATGTAATTTGATGTTACATGTCTTCTAAGGAGTACTACTCACATCCTAGATGAAACTGATCATGAATGTCATCAGTTTATGGAAGATCTATACCTTAGAAATTATGAGCAGGTTGCCAATATTAAGTCAAGTCTATTCGTTCAACAAAATTAAACAAAAACTCATAGATTTTGCAATAGACTATACTAGTAGAAGTGCTAAGAATGCAAGGCTTAGGCATAGAGACAAAGTGTAGTGCAATTTCATCATTGAAATCTAACAGTTCCGACTCGACCAAAATGCAAAAATAAACATGCTAACGTTTTGATTTTTTTGAATTTTCTAAATTTTTTTGATTTTTTGATTTTTGTTTTCTTTAGAATTAAAAGACAATGCAAGCATAAATGTAATAAACATGCAAATATTAAAATGGATGCAAACAAACAAATGCATACCCTCCCCAAACCAAATCACATAATGCCTTCATTGTGTTCAGCAAAAAACCGCAACAGTGTAATATGGGGGAAAGGGATAAGCTAACAAAATGAGAGAGAAATAGTAGATTAAATGAGCTCACCAAATACAACAAGGACCTCCCCAAACCAGCTAACAACAAGGGGAGGTCGTGGCCAGGAGCCGCTAGTTTTCTTCCGGAACAAACTCAGGATCGTCATCCTCCCTCTGGACCCGAGAGTTGCTAGCTAAGCCAGCCCGGTACCGCTCCTGTACCTCGACAGTGTCCTCCTTCTCCTCCTCAGTGGTAGGGTACCCTCTCTCCGGCCACCGGAAGTAAGATGAGTGAGGCCATACCTCTGGTGACAAACGTCCGGAGCGGGCATAGTAGTCGTACATAGGGAACTCGCCTAAATCTTGGTTCATCTCCATCCCAGCGGTACGCCTTAACAAATCAAGTAAAACATCATCACGTGCCCCCGGTCCATGACCGGAGGGGGCACAAAATGAGGGGGAGCAATAAAGTAGGCCGAGTAGACCGGCTGAGGTCCCATCTCACCGTAAGGTGAGGCGTGAGGGGAAGAGTGGTGAGTCCTAGAGGACTCGGGTGCCTCCCTAGCAGCATGGGAGGTCTGTCTCGTCCCCGCGGTAGTCTCCCTCGGCATAATCAAAGGCAAAAGGTAAGAGGGAATAAAGGGACGTGGGGCCCCGCGTGGGAGCTTAGACAAGGGGATTAGCGGGGGTAGTGTAGGACAAGGTAAATTCACAGAGAAAGCCGTGGATTCTTCCACGTAAAGTCAGCTAGAAACCAATATACATCAATCATATAGGGTATATCCATGAGGTACGTGTCATCTCGGCCATTAGGGAGTCATGGCCAATGGGCAGCATGCGCCGGACAAAGTCACTAAAAAGCTGATGGGCAATGTGGGTGACTATTCCCTCTGTGACTGTGGTAGTCATAACAGTCCCATCCCCTATGTTGTGGAAGTGATGGGCCGTCTGAAGGGCAATGTTAAGCACAAACGGGGTATGACTGTCAATGTTCAAGTACCCCACTAACATGGGCAGCTCAATACTATTAACGTTGTTGGACTCTTTTCGGCCAAGAATAGTGTTCGCGACCAAACGAAGCCAATAACGAATGGGTGGCAAGTGAACAAAGTTATCCCGTTTCCTCCCCCCAAAATTATCTGAAATAGCACCCCATAAAAGAGTAGTCAAGTTATAGGGCGGGGTACTAAAGCCGTCACTATTTAGGCCCAAGAAGGTTCCAAAGCTGGCTAGAGTCTAAACAATGTCACAGTTAAAGAGCCGAAAATGTATGCAAGGGTCGTCTGAGTTTCTATCGTAATTTCCGCCAAAGAAACGGAAACTACTAAAAAACTCAAAGGTCGGTACCAAGTAGGTGTAGTCTCTCATATTGATTAGGCCAGTCATCCCGGTGCCTTTAAGGAGGTCTATGACGGGGTTGAGGAAACCTAACTCCGTAAGACTGTTTTGATTGAGAAACCGAGTCGGGATAATGGTATAGTGAGTTAAACAAAGAAATTGAGTTTGTTGGGCAGGGGAACTGAAAATTACCTCGGGATAGTTAGGTAGACAGTCCATTGTTGCTCTGATAACAAGTGCAGACTCCGCGTTGTCTGGCGTCGGATTTGCCGAGCTCCCCTCACTAGCCGCACAGTCCACAAGCTGTCATCGCGTCATCCTTCTTCTCTTGCCTTCCATGGTGGTACCTAGTAAACATAAGTGAATACGAAATCAGTATCAAAATCCCTAAATAAATTTAAACTTAACCCTAATTTTATTTTAAGATGAAAAAATCATATAAGGGAAGTAAAAATAAGGATAAAATGCATTATTATTACTTGAGTTTTATGAAGACAAAAGTTGAAATGAAGGAAGGACGAAGTTGATTAATGGTGGAAATAAGGGAGAGAGGAGGGAGAAATATTTTCGAAAAAAATTGAAGTAAAATGAATGAAAAATAAAGAAGAAGAACTTCCCTATTTAAATCTCGAAAGATCCCCTTTTCCAGTCTATCGACCAACAGTACCTGTCGATCGACTGGTTTTACTTTTCGAAAATAATTGCCAGCTTGGATTTGGTCGATCGACCAACAGTACCTGTCGATCGATCAAATTAATTTTCTCCATATTTGGGACTAGTTGATCAACCAACACTACTTGTCGATCAACTAGTTTCATAGCAAAATATAATTTCTTCTTCCTTTTTGCGTATTTTTGACCGACGTGACCCCGCGTCTTCTGAAATACACCTGAAAATATACAAAAACTCCCACACAAAAATACAAAGCTCGCACCCAAGTTTTTTTTTAAGAAAACACAAATAAAAAGTCTAAAGCAAAGCAAACGAACACATAAAAAGTCTTTCCTAAAGTACAAGATGTTTACAATTCAGGTTGCCTCCCGGTCAGCGCTGGTATATGAGGTCCCGCTCGACCCTGTTTACCTCAGTCTTCTTACTCGGTGAAAGGGTCGAAATATAATACTTCAACCTGTCTAATAAAATCATCGGTCCCATAGTAGTGCTTTACTTGATGACCGCTCACCTTAAATCTCTCTCCCGCGGAGTTCTCTAACTGAACTGACCCAAACTTAGAAACGTTGTCACCGGGTAGGGGCCACTCTGTCTGGACTTTAGCTAGCCTGGAAATAGACGGTGCCGGGCGTTAAATAGCAACACCTTTTCTCCAACTTGGAACTCGCGCGGTATGATCCTCTTATCATGTCATCTCTCGGCCTTCTCTTTGTAGATGTGGGCACTGTCATAGGCATTCCTCCTGAATTCCCCTTGCTCATCTAGCTGCAAAAGACATTTCTCACCACACAGTTTAGTGTCAAAATTAAGCTCACGAATGGCCCACCATGCTTTGTGCTCTAACTCAAAAGGTAAATGACAAGACTTACCATAGACTAAACGATATGGTGATGCAACAATTGGTGTCTTAAACGCAGTCCTATACGCCCACGGGGTTTTATCTAGTCTCATACTCCAGTCTTTCTGTGATTTAGACACAACTTTTGCTAAAATTTCTTTAAGTTCCCGATTCGAAACTACTACCTGACCACTAGTTTGAGGATGATACACCAAACCTCTATGATGTATGACACCATATTTAGAAAGGAGAGCAGTAAGTTGTTTTTCCTTTAAATGCATTCCTCTATCACTAATGACGACTCGAGGGACACTAAAACGAGGGAAAATGACCTTTTTAAACAACTTAATCACGGTCTTAGTGTCACAATGAACCGAGGCAACGACCTCAACCCATTTGGACACATAATCTACAGCCACTAGAATATACTTGTTACCTTTACTGGACGGAAAGGGTCCTTGATAGCCAATGCCCCAAACATCGAAAATTCCGACTTCCAAAATATCGACTTGAGGCATCTCATGCCTTCTCGAAATATTTCTCGTCAGCTGAAATACATCACAACCTGACACAAAAACCTTAGCATCAGAAAACATAGGTGGCCAATAAAAACCTAACTGAAGTACCTTAGCCACGGTCCTGGATGGACCGTGGTGACCACTATATGGAGAAGAATGACATGCTTCTAGGATAGCCTTGGTTTCCAATTATGGTATGCACCGTCTATAGAGACCGTCCGCGCACTCCTTAAACAAATAAGGATCATCCCAAAAGTATTGCTTTACGTCATGAAGGAACTTCTTCTTCTATTGGTAGGACAAGTCCGGAGGCAGCAAATCACCTACAATGAAGTTAGCATAATCACCATATCAAGGATTTTCAGCAGTAGTAATAGCAATCAAAACATCGTCAGGAATATAATCATTAATAAGACGAATATCTCCTTCTACCCGTGGTGGGAAACGAGACAAGTGATCGGCAACCAAATTCTCAGCTCCTTTCTTGTCTTTAATCTGCATATAAACTCCTGAAGTAGGAGTATCCATCGTAACAATCTTATCTTAGCCTTCTTCGTTGCAAGGAGATACTTTAATGTTGCATGGTCATAAAAAAACAATAACTTTCGAACCTAGTAAATAGGATCGAAAATTCTCCAAGGCATAGACCACAGTTAGTAACTCCTTCTCCGTAGTAGCATATTTCACCTGAGCCCCATCCAGAGTTCGGCTCGCATAGTAAATGGCACTCAAAGCTTTGTCCTTCCTTTGATCCAACACCGCGCTAACTGCATAATCACTTGCATCGCACATGATCTTGAATTGTAGCTCCTAGTCTGGAGCTTGAATTATCGGTGCTGCGATCAAAACCTGTTTTAACCTCTTAAAAGCAGAAAGACATTCATTAGTAAACTCAAAATGAGCATCCTTTAGCGACAACTGTGTAAGTGATTGAACAATTTTAGAAAAATCCTTGATAAACCGACGATAGAAACCAGCATGACCAAGGAAACTCCTCACTCCCTTAACATTCACAGGAGGGGGAAGCTGCTCTACCACCTGCACTTTTGCTTTATCAACCTGATTGCCCTTATCAGAAACCAAATGCCCTAGCATCTTATCAATAAAAGGAAGAAGAAAGTGATATTTTTAAGTGGCAGCATTTAATTGTCTATAGTCAATGCACATCCGGAACGGGACTGGCCCATTTAGAATTACTCACCGAATAAATAATACCAGCATCGAGGAGTTTCATCACCTCTTTCATTACTACCTCCTGCATATTTTAGTTCAGCCTACGCTGACCCTGACGACAAGGTTTAGCATCTGACTCTAACTCAATCCTATGCATACAAATATCGGGACTGATGCCCATATGATCGTCAAGACAATAACCCAAAGCTCTTTGGTTCATTTTTTGGACAACCAACAAAGCAGAAAGTTAGGTGTCATTCAATTTAGCACTAACAATGACTGGGTATTGCTCAGTCTCATCCAGAAAAACATATTTAAGATGATAAGGGAGGGGTTTCAGTTCAGGTACCTTTACCTCAACAACATAAGAGGTATCCACCAACCTTTGTACATGTTCTCCCTCAACAGTAGTGAGATCACAGCCATCCAAAGCAGCTTCCAACATACCCAACACAACATCATTTTTTTTCGGGCTATCTGCACAAGCATCGAAAGCCATAAAAGCCTATAATGGATCCCTTAATAAGGGACCCGACTACACATCATAGAACAACTCATCAATAATATCGATAGCATAACAAGTGTCTTATATCATAGGTCGTGCAAGGGTGCTAGCTAGATTGAAGGTCACTTTATTATCCCCCACTTCATGAGTCAAGCGTTCGTGCTTGACATCAATTATGGCCCCTAGAGTATGTAAAATTACCTACCTAGAATTATGAAAATCTAGTAAAATCGACAGGTATGAAGAAGTTACCTATCTTCACGGGGACTCCTAGGGGGCGTTTAACTGATCGGTCAGCCATTTGACGGGTCACATTGGTTACTTTGAGGGGCTCCATGTTTATTTTACCGCAAACTGAATAGGGCATGACACTGACACTCACACCAAGATCACATAAAGCCTTATCTATTACATGGGTGCCTATGGTACAGGGAATGTAGAAACTACCTGGGTCCTTTTGTTTAGGTGGAGATGACAAGGCGGGCTCACACCTAGCAAAGATTATTTCCCTAGACTTGGAAACAAATTAATGTAGAAAGGTAGAGGTCGAACCACAGAGAAACGGGAGTTGTGTTAAGAATTTCTATGGTTAGGTCTTTATCAAGATCGGGTTATATTTTTTTGTTTTCGTTTATGAAATGCAAAGTAAATAAAAAGCAATGTAAATAAAGAAGTTAGGGGAGTCGGGTCACAAATGTATAGTAAAATGATTCATGTTATATTAGAAATGCATTAACACATTTAACAAAAGTTTGTGATCAATAAACTAAGATTAACAAATACAAATCAAGCATGTGTAGAAACAATTATGCAATGTTATAACATTCTAATCTAACATGATAAATAATGACTAATGCATTGCTCCCCTAATCCCTAGACAAAATAAATCTACTCACTCATAATGCAAATGACAATAACTAATAATGATGAATTAAGCATAGAAATAATGAAATAAGAAAAGTAAATATAACTAAACTAATTATCATAAACTAAAAGAGAAACTACTGATGAAATGCTTAAATGAAAATGTATTGGATATATAAATACTAAATGTAGATGTCTAAATAACATAAGATTATTATAAGAGAAATATAAATAACAAATTACTAATTAACAAATGCATATATGAACAATTTAATCTAGCAAATGAAATAACAATATAAAGACTAGAATGAAAATATTACCGAAATGATGATTATAACTTGATAATGAAGAACGAATAAAAACCAAAGTAACTTGTATTGAAATTTCAAATGTAACTTAAATATTGTATTGAGATTACAACTTGTAAACTAATTTCTGAAACTAGAATAAACTAAGAGAAGGATTAAGCTAAATGAGAATGATTGTCAAGTGATAGAAGAAGAATGCAAAGATTGTAAAAAGCATGCCTAGAAGTCGGGGTTAATCCCTCCTTATATAGTAGTTTCAAGACGAAAAGTAAAGAATCAAAAGGAATCCAAGGCAACCCCTCCCCGATCGGAGACAGGCCACCACGATTGGGGTCGCATGATTTCCGATTTATGGCTTGAATGCTTGATTTAATGCTCGGGGAATCCTGAGTTTTGCCTTAATTCTCCTTTAATCGTTCGTCTAATTGCATTTTGTGGAATCAAATGTGGGATCCTAAGCTAGAAACTCCACATGATTACTTGGACTTTACTCGTTGGGCTCCATTTATCATTTGTTTACATTTGCCATTTGTTGATGGTTGATTTGCATTTGGGCCATTTGTTGGAGTGAGTGTCCTCGACAATAATACGATCACATTAGTAAATCTCACAATAAGAATACGTTCAGGGATAATCCAATTATTTGGTCAACTGGTCCACATTTAT